>VYZR01055011.1:0-16080 GCA_013400675.1 Oxylabes madagascariensis | reverse complement strand
ATATTTTTCTTACCAGATTCCAGAGAGGCAGAATAGAAGTATGCAAGGCTAGGGATAATATGTTGTAGTAACGAACCTAATTTTCAAGATTTCTAGAAAACTGAGCAAAATTCTTTTGTTACATTGAAGTTTTGCAATAGGATGGCTATGGTGTCTTAATTTTGTCCCTGAGATGGGAGGCTACCTGAAAACCATTACCCCAGTGTGCTTCAACACACCTTTTTAATAGGTTAATAACCTTTTTAATAGGTTTAATAACTACTATCTCAGAAAGGAAAGTGAGCAATCTCTGAGTCAACATCTTCCCCAGTTTTAGCTGGAGAAGGTAAAGTGCTGTCTTTTTCTTAGATTCTAGTGGAATCAAAAATACATTACACTTTTGTAAAACCAATGGTTTTATAATAGATTTCACTCTTTGGGAGGTCTTACAGTATGTAGTCTAGACTGAGTAAAATTATTTGATGCATTTTCATACACCCATGTTGAAACCTTGACATATGAGGCTTTGTACCACAGGTCTAAACAGCTCTTTAGACCTGTTAGAGCTATTGGTCCATTTTCTAAAATACATAATTAATTTTTTGCAGCTATGATTTTACCTTTCAGTTCTGATCATCTACCAACTGTAATTGCAGCCTTTTTCAGAAGAAGTTCATCGCATATTATTGGTAGATTTTGCTATTAAGGACACAGAATTTCATTCCAAAGAGACAATTCTCCAAGGTTTAAGTTTGTATCTTACCAGTTATTTCCTATGTACAGAAAGCTTCTATGTAAAATTCCAGTTTCTAAATACAGGACAGGTGAATTTATATTGGATAAAGCTGTAAGACTTACAAAATTTTTTTAATTTGGTCAGTGTCCTTGTTCCAGCTTATTTGACAAGCTGAATACTCCAAGTTGCTCAGAACTGGCTTGTGCCTTTTCTATTGAGATTGAGAATTTGGACTTTTAATATGCTTTCTGGATGTGTCACTTGAATAGATGAGTGTCTATATTTAGAAGTAAAAAATTCTTTTTTGCTTGTTATTTTATTTCTCAGAAAACAAAAATCCACCAATTCTAATTATATGCCTAAAACAAACAAAGCTGTTATTGTAGTTTTTTCTATACATCACTATGGTATGTCACAGCCTGTGGATAATTAGGTAAAGCAAACTTTCTCGTGGAGAGGATGTTGACTTTTCATCACACTCGGCGGTATGATGCAGTGTTAGTTGTTTGACTGTTACCACAGAAAGGAAAACATTTTTTAGATGTAATCATACTGACTGTATAGGTGTCTTGATTATATAAATAACACTGCAAATTTTAACAGAGTTCCTTAAACTGTCATCTGAGAAGTTAGGCTGCAGAAATGTTTTCACACTCTACTTATGTACTGATTTTTCTTTTTTCCTAGGTCCAGTCTGTGTATGACATCAGCCAGTATGAGAATATTTTTCTTTTGTGCAAAATTCTGGAACAACTTCTTCAAAATGAGACAGAAGAAAGTAACATTTCAAACTCAGACTATGGAGGAGAAGAAAAACTCAAATTTCTGAAGAACCTTGATCAAATTATTCTTCATCTCTCAGATGAATTCCCTTTGTTTTCTTTATATTTGTGGAGAGTGAGTGTTCTTTTGAACTCAGGTCAAATGCAAATTGATTAAAACAAGCAGCCTACTTTTTAACCATGCATTTGTTGTGGAATTGCATTGGAAAATTTTCAAGCCAGACAGGGATATTATCCTTGTTGGAAAAGATTTACTTTAAACTACTGTTCTATGCAGCAGTTTCAGAGATAATGCAATTTATTTCCAATTCTGAATATAGAAAAAATGTAATAATCCAGGTGCCATTTTCAATAAATGCTGTTTCTTAGAAAACAGTGTGTTGGTGTTTGTGCGCACAGTGAAAATGGAACAAAGAAAGTTGTTTCAGGTGCTGTTTAAAATAAACACTATGAATTTTAAAGTACAGTCATAGTCCGTGTGTAGAGCTTCCAAGTTAGGAGACTAATGCCTGTCATTTAAGAGTTGTATAGCTTCTCCATGATTCAGAGACAGTGTCTGGTTGGCTGAAATAGAAATGTTTATTTTAAACTTGGTAACTTATCAGTACAAATTCTTACAGGACAGACTTCGTTACTGATAATCAAATGAGTCATTAATTGAGCAAAATAAAATCTGGTGCTCAGTTTCACAACTTTCTTACATTCATTGTTTACTGCTTGGCTTTACTTGTTTATGCACAAGTTTAGATACAATTGGCATAATTCACTTTGAGCTGAGTAATGATTTCAGAGATCTAATCTGAAGAAGTGTAACTCATTTAATAATTACTTTAAACCTTTCTGTTTAAAATTAATCAATATTGATAAAGTCCCCTTTGGTATATTTACGTATTATCTGATGTTTAATGGTTTTTTTTTTCTGTGTGATGGTATTATGTTCATAATAATAATTAAAATAACATATTTTAACAGAAATTACCTTAAAAGTTTTTTAAAGTGTGAGCACAACAATATCTTAACTGACCCATAGTCTTTGATTAGTCTAAAGGATAACTATTAGGATCAATTGCTCTTTTTCCTATTGGATAAACAACATTTTAGTTTTATTATGTCTCCTAGAAGTGTATATTCACTACAAATGCAAAATATTTTGAGCATTAGTCCTTGTCCTTCCCCTTCAATTTTTATGTCAGGAAAATTCTCTGAAACACCACTATCTTGTTAATTTGAATGCATTTTTTAATAAACCTTTGCTTTATATATATGTAAAATACATTAATATTTAGAAAGCAGGTTACTTTGATGGTGAATCAGCTCCCCAGAGAGTGTTTCTTAGTTAAGACCCTGGCCCCTGTTCTGTTTCCTATTTGATATGTCATATGGTAACATTTGCTTAATGCTTTCTTCTAGCTACCTTTCTTCCAACAGAAATATTTGATTTGCAAAACAAGCATTCCTGACTAGTGACATGAGAAAATCAGATACGTTTAGCCAAACTAAAGAAAATAAATCAGTGTGTAAGTTTGGTAGCCACTCAGGAACTACAATGCCCTTTTTGTTGCTGCTTTACTTGTTTATTTGTTTGTTTTGTTCTGGTGGAAGATCAGTTCTTCCTTCTCCCTCCACAGCACTGAAAGCATAATTGCAAAAACAGAAAGGCAAGGAATAAAAAAAGAACAATTATCTAATTGATATAATAATTTTCATTATATTTTTTTTCAAAAAGGCTTCATTCAAATATAGTACATAAGCAAAAGACACAAAGTGCAGAATGATACTGGCATCAGTATAAAGTCAAAATATGTGTTGTTTCAAGTTGTTGTTTTGTTTCTGTTGTTCAAAAGAAAATTTCAACCCTAGATTGCACACCATATTTAGTCATCAATTGGCAAAAAGTATTGTTGTTGTTATTAAGTAACTCAGGCAAAAAGGGACACACATTTTCTTCTTTGCAGATCATATCACTTTCTCTCCAGATAAGCTCTCTAGGCCACTGGAAAAGCAATGGATGTTTTCGGAAATATATTCATCCTTGGTGAATTTTGAAGTAACTGCTCACTTGGAGACATGATTTTTTGAATATTTTTTTCAGAAAGACAAGGTTTTGTATCCAGAGATGGCACAACTACGTGGCACGTGCACTCTGACAGGGATTTGGAACAGTTGCGCAGCTTTGAAAGTGTTGAGGCAGAGTGAGAGTTCCCCTTGCAATGCCATTGCAGCAATCTAGGCACACTCACCTCTCGGCAAAAGTGCTGTTAACTGGTCAGCTGGGCTCTCCTTATCTGCTTAGTGCAGAATTAAATAGGGCAGTGAGCCACATTAATGAACACCTCAGCTTTGCTTTGGGCAGTAACTCCTGTAATCAGAATACTTACTAGATTGTTGTCTCTTGTTTCTCAGAGATTTTTTACTAAGAGGGGACTTGGCTCAAGATGAAAATGCACAAAGGTAGACTTGTACATTTAGATGTCTCCATGTGGTTGAGATATCTAATCTATGAAACACTTGCAGAGTGACCAGCTGTTTTGGTCTGGGTGTCTAGCTGCTGCCCCAAAGGACTGCAGATCTTCTCCAAGTCTTGTGTCACGTTTTCCCTCTTCATGTAGATGCCTCTGATACCCTGAAGCATCTTTAGTGGCACTGTCACTTAAATGTGTCTGCTCAGACAATGAAACAGTGGTCATAGCATGAGCTTTGGTATGTAACTCACCACCACAAACATGGATTTAGGTGTCTTAATCTGAAAACTAAACTCCACATTTGTGATACCTTATATGGTTTAGAGTAGGAAATCCTAGGTTTAAATCCCTGCTCTTGAGACAATTTCTGTTCTTACCCAGTGACTATTAGATATAATTTGAGTAAACACTACTGTCTTTAGTTTTGAAATTACCAGGATGGCTGAGATAGGCCCTGGAGGATTTGCAACCAGGTTACAAGAAACCTGCCTGCAGGTTTAAACTAAGTCTTCAAGTACTTACGAAGTAGTTATGACGATGTCCAAGTTTTACCTGTCTGGCCTCCAAAGAGGAATACCAAATCCAGAGAAAGTGCTCTTTGCTGAGTGTAGACTATTGGATGTCCCAAAAGAACAATCTCAAGGTCTGATGTGCTGAGCATAAGATCTCATAGACTTAAATAGGAAACACTGAAAATAATTTGATCTGATCTGTCATTGTTCTCTAGGGTGTTTTATGTGGTTTACCTTTACAGTTTTAAAATGAACAGTTAAAGGATATGTCTTTTGTCTTGCACATCTCTTTTTTGTAAGTACATGTACTTTAAATGTACTCAAAATGCTATTCTGCAAATGCAAATTGTTCAGCCTTATAAAAGCAAATGTATATATAAGCACACACAGTTAAATTATGTATTTATATGGTTGAATTAGCAATTATTTATTAGTAGCCTAATAGCAGTTTATGGTTTTATAGTTTGTTGTTCTGCCACATCGTAGCTTTCTGGGCGACTGACTTTCATGCTGTCTCTATCTGTTTTAAAAAGAATTTTGTGGTAGAGTGTCTCTTTTGTGAAAATAGAAAAATTATGAAACAAAGAAAATAAATGTGTATTCTAGTGCTGCTCCATTGACTGTTCTATTCCCTGAAGAGTTTTGCATGCCTGCTAAATAGCAGCACTGGGTGGGATTCTGAGAAGTGGACTATCTCAGAATCTTTTTGTAAACTTAGTTTGGAATCTTTTCATAATCTGTTTATTGATTTTACAAGTTATTGCTTATATATATTGGTAACAGTGATAATGATACTTATTTTAATCCTGTAATAATATATTTTTTCATTCAGTTATCTGTGCATTACTGTCTGATACAGTTTGTAGTTTACTGTAGTGCAACATTAGTTGATGTTTACAGGATCATAGGGAAATTTGGATTGAAGGAGACCTCAAGGTCTCTAGTCCAACTTCCTGCTTCAATCAGCATTAGCTGTGGGATCAAATCAATGTTGGTTAAATCAATGTTGTCTGTTGCTATTTCAGTATTCAGTCAGGTATTGAAAACTCTCCAGGAGAGAGCCTGGATCTGCTCTTTTGTTTGACTGTCTTCATGGTGAAAAAATGTTTCCTTGTATACTGTCTGAACTGATACACAGTTACTTCATTTATTATCAGTGTCTTAAGGCTTTTCACCACCTGGAGCCTGGATCTGTTCCCTCGATATCTTTCCCATAGGCACTGGAGGCTGCTGCTAGGTGCCCCCTGCAACCATCTCTTTCCCAGGCTGGTCAAGCCCCGCTCCCTTAACCCCCCTGGTGGCACAGATGCTCGAGCCCCAGGTGTTTCTGTAGCCCTGTGCTGAATACGCTTCAGTTTAGCAGCATCTTTTTACTGGGGGTCCAAAACGGGCAGTAGTATAGCTACAGATTAACGGGTGCTGATTAGAGGGAGGTAATCCCTTCCCTTAACTGTGTTCCTGCTGGCACAGCCCAGGATGCCCTTGGCACTCATCACTGCCACCGCTACTNCTTTGCAGATCATATCACTTTCTCTCCAGATAAGCTCTCTAGGCCACTGGAAAAGCAATGGATGTTTTCGGAAATATATTCATCCTTGGTGAATTTTGAAGTAACTGCTCACTTGGAGACATGATTTTTTGAATATTTTTTTCAGAAAGACAAGGTTTTGTATCCAGAGATGGCACAACTACGTGGCACGTGCACTCTGACAGGGATTTGGAACAGTTGCGCAGCTTTGAAAGTGTTGAGGCAGAGTGAGAGTTCCCCTTGCAATGCCATTGCAGCAATCTAGGCACACTCACCTCTCGGCAAAAGTGCTGTTAACTGGTCAGCTGGGCTCTCCTTATCTGCTTAGTGCAGAATTAAATAGGGCAGTGAGCCACATTAATGAACACCTCAGCTTTGCTTTGGGCAGTAACTCCTGTAATCAGAATACTTACTAGATTGTTGTCTCTTGTTTCTCAGAGATTTTTTACTAAGAGGGGACTTGGCTCAAGATGAAAATGCACAAAGGTAGACTTGTACATTTAGATGTCTCCATGTGGTTGAGATATCTAATCTATGAAACACTTGCAGAGTGACCAGCTGTTTTGGTCTGGGTGTCTAGCTGCTGCCCCAAAGGACTGCAGATCTTCTCCAAGTCTTGTGTCACGTTTTCCCTCTTCATGTAGATGCCTCTGATACCCTGAAGCATCTTTAGTGGCACTGTCACTTAAATGTGTCTGCTCAGACAATGAAACAGTGGTCATAGCATGAGCTTTGGTATGTAACTCACCACCACAAACATGGATTTAGGTGTCTTAATCTGAAAACTAAACTCCACATTTGTGATACCTTATATGGTTTAGAGTAGGAAATCCTAGGTTTAAATCCCTGCTCTTGAGACAATTTCTGTTCTTACCCAGTGACTATTAGATATAATTTGAGTAAACACTACTGTCTTTAGTTTTGAAATTACCAGGATGGCTGAGATAGGCCCTGGAGGATTTGCAACCAGGTTACAAGAAACCTGCCTGCAGGTTTAAACTAAGTCTTCAAGTACTTACGAAGTAGTTATGACGATGTCCAAGTTTTACCTGTCTGGCCTCCAAAGAGGAATACCAAATCCAGAGAAAGTGCTCTTTGCTGAGTGTAGACTATTGGATGTCCCAAAAGAACAATCTCAAGGTCTGATGTGCTGAGCATAAGATCTCATAGACTTAAATAGGAAACACTGAAAATAATTTGATCTGATCTGTCATTGTTCTCTAGGGTGTTTTATGTGGTTTACCTTTACAGTTTTAAAATGAACAGTTAAAGGATATGTCTTTTGTCTTGCACATCTCTTTTTTGTAAGTACATGTACTTTAAATGTACTCAAAATGCTATTCTGCAAATGCAAATTGTTCAGCCTTATAAAAGCAAATGTATATATAAGCACACACAGTTAAATTATGTATTTATATGGTTGAATTAGCAATTATTTATTAGTAGCCTAATAGCAGTTTATGGTTTTATAGTTTGTTGTTCTGCCACATCGTAGCTTTCTGGGCGACTGACTTTCATGCTGTCTCTATCTGTTTTAAAAAGAATTTTGTGGTAGAGTGTCTCTTTTGTGAAAATAGAAAAATTATGAAACAAAGAAAATAAATGTGTATTCTAGTGCTGCTCCATTGACTGTTCTATTCCCTGAAGAGTTTTGCATGCCTGCTAAATAGCAGCACTGGGTGGGATTCTGAGAAGTGGACTATCTCAGAATCTTTTTGTAAACTTAGTTTGGAATCTTTTCATAATCTGTTTATTGATTTTACAAGTTATTGCTTATATATATTGGTAACAGTGATAATGATACTTATTTTAATCCTGTAATAATATATTTTTTCATTCAGTTATCTGTGCATTACTGTCTGATACAGTTTGTAGTTTACTGTAGTGCAACATTAGTTGATGTTTACAGGATCATAGGGAAATTTGGATTGAAGGAGACCTCAAGGTCTCTAGTCCAACTTCCTGCTTCAATCAGCATTAGCTGTGGGATCAAATCAATGTTGGTTAAATCAATGTTGTCTGTTGCTATTTCAGTATTCAGTCAGGTATTGAAAACTCTCCAGGAGAGAGCCTGGATCTGCTCTTTTGTTTGACTGTCTTCATGGTGAAAAAATGTTTCCTTGTATACTGTCTGAACTGATACACAGTTACTTCATTTATTATCAGTGTCTTAAGGCTTTTCACCACCTGGAGCCTGGATCTGTTCCCTCGATATCTTTCCCATAGGCACTGGAGGCTGCTGCTAGGTGCCCCCTGCAACCATCTCTTTCCCAGGCTGGTCAAGCCCCGCTCCCTTAACCCCCCTGGTGGCACAGATGCTCGAGCCCCAGGTGTTTCTGTAGCCCTGTGCTGAATACGCTTCAGTTTAGCAGCATCTTTTTACTGGGGGTCCAAAACGGGCAGTAGTATAGCTACAGATTAACGGGTGCTGATTAGAGGGAGGTAATCCCTTCCCTTAACTGTGTTCCTGCTGGCACAGCCCAGGATGCCCTTGGCACTCATCACTGCCACTGCTACTGCAGGCTCTCAATCAGCCCAGTGCCCACCAGGACCTCGAGGGCTTTGCCTGCCGAGCTGCTCTCCAGCCAGGCACTCCCAGCCTGTATCACTGCAAAGGAGACTTCCTTCCCAGGCTGGACACTTTCCACTGGTCCTTCCTGAAGTGCAAGTCTCAGTGATCAGCTTGAGAGAGAAGTAGTTAAAAGCTGCACTCAGATAAAATCAGAGGACTACATTAACATTAGCATCTTACTCTATTTCAGTTTAATAATGAAAAGAAGGGCAAGTTTTAAAGTATTTTTAATAATTCATAATGCTAAGCACACAAATACAGGAAAAGAAAAGGACATTTGTTATGTTTGTTTTCACTCCCTGAGCAGCTGTCCATATATGTATGTTTCCCTTTAGAACTCAAAGAAGTTTTATTGATATTTTTTGCTTCTATAGCTATATACTTCTAGCTTTCCTGGATTGTGCTTTTTTTGTCTGTCACATGCCAGTAAGGGTTTTTTTTTTTTCTGTTCTGCAGTTCTTAATTGCCTTGGTTTGAAACAATTTCTGCAACTTCATCCAGATGGTCTGCTTCACTTAGGCCTTTATTAAATCAACTCCCCCTTAAGTAAATTGTTTCAACTTCTTTATCTTTTAGTTTTTCCTGTTTTGCATATAAGTAAATTCACTTAGTCTGCACCTACTTCTTTAATTGAGCAAACAATGTTAGTTTGCAGCCTTGCTTTAATTAAGCCATTCTTTCCTTATGGTTTCTTCTAAATTTGCTGATTTCAAAATCATCTTGAATTTTTAGGGGTTATGCCCACCCTTAAAATAGTTATACTTGTTGGAACGAAACAGAAAGGATTACCTCTACACGCTGAGTCGTGCCGGAAAAGAGGAACTTTATTTACATCTTTCACATTTTATAGAACTCCAAAGGGATTCATGGATTGGAGGTGAGAGTAGCCACTTCTCTCGCCTACTGGCCAGGTCAACGGTCAGTTAACTCTTTCCTCCTCCATGAAACTATGAAAACAAAGCTCTTGTTGACACTTAGAGCATGGGAAAGATCTTAATAAGAACATAAACAATATCTCAGAAGGCTGCGACAGGGCAACAATACTAAAGAGTGGCTCATCCTTGAGAAGAGCACTGTCTGGGTATCACCTGCTTACCAGGCTTGAGTTCATGTTTGAGACAATCAAATTATACTTAATGAAACATTCTCTGCAAAACAGTAACATCCCCCAGGGAATAGAAATATTTCCAAGATCTTTGTTTGGGGTTGTTTAAAAGGGTAGTAATCTTTTGTCTTTGCTTATTTTCATAAATGCCAGCAATTCATGTGACTTACACCAATTCTGGAACCTTACAGAATTCAGCTCTTCAGTACATGCAGTTTAAAAGCAGCACACATGCATTCATTAACAATTTCTCTGGCACATACAGGGGAAACTATACACTACAGATTTTAGCAGTGATGCTGGTTACTCCTCCTAGATGTCTCGGTGATTTCTTGTTTTCTTCTGTTAGCTGCTGTTTCTGATTTTCTTCTGTCAAAGCATAGGGAATTTTTTTTACAGTTATAATTACTGAAATTAGTTATATTCTTTGAAGACTTTCTTTCCAGCCTGTGAAGATTGAAATTCATTTCTGTCTCCAGAGTAGCTGACCTCCCCTGACCCCAGCATGATGACACCTATGAATTTCATAAGTGTACTCTCTGATGTATTCAGCTGAGTTTGTACAGTCAGAGGAATATTATGAAGTAAAATCTCTGGCGAAAACAACAGAAATTTAAACTCCTGTAAATGACTGCCTGTCGCCCTGTTGCAGCCTTCTGAGACATTGTTTATGTTCTTATCAAGATCTTTCCCATGCTCTAAGTGTCAACAAAAGGTTTGTTTTCATAGTTTCATGGAGGAGGAGAGAGTTGACTGACCGTTGACCTGGCCAGTAGGCGAGAGAGGTGGCTACTCTCACCTCCAATCCATGAATCCCTTTAGAGTTCTATAAAAAGTGAAAGATGTAAATAAAGTTTCTCTTTTCCAGCACGACTCAGTGTGTAGAGGTAATCCTTTCTGTTTCGCTCCAACAACTGCCATGTTCTGAAAAAAGATAAAACATTGAAAGCAAAGGTACTATTACAAGGCAAATACAGAGCCTAATCTTTTTCTTGTAACATATGTGAGCTCGATTGCTTTAGTGAATCATTTGCTTTGTGTTTCTGCTGAATGCAAGAAAAAATTGTGACAGCCTAATTTTTTTATTATCTTTTTGACAGAATTAACAAGAAGGGTTTACAACCACAGAAGACAGTGAACACACTGTTCATTGTCTTCTGTGGTTGTAAACCCTTAATTGTTAATACTTTAACATACTACACCTTTTTTTCATCTGATGAAGATACTGGGTCATTTCTGACCTTTACAGCTCTTCATTCTGTCTTCCTCTGGAAAGTTGTTATTTTTNGAAAGATGTAAATAAAGTTTCTCTTTTCCAGCACGACTCAGTGTGTAGAGGTAATCCTTTCTGTTTCGCTCCAACAACTGCCATGTTCTGAAAAAAGATAAAACATTGAAAGCAAAGGTACTATTACAAGGCAAATACAGAGCCTAATCTTTTTCTTGTAACATATGTGAGCTCGATTGCTTTAGTGAATCATTTGCTTTGTGTTTCTGCTGAATGCAAGAAAAAATTGTGACAGCCTAATTTTTTTATTATCTTTTTGACAGAATTAACAAGAAGGGTTTACAACCACAGAAGACAGTGAACACACTGTTCATTGTCTTCTGTGGTTGTAAACCCTTAATTGTTAATACTTTAACATACTACACCTTTTTTTCATCTGATGAAGATACTGGGTCATTTCTGACCTTTACAGCTCTTCATTCTGTCTTCCTCTGGAAAGTTGTTATTTTTGGCCATTGTGTATTCTGAGCTTTGTCTTTTGAACCAGAGATCAGGAAATACATCTTGAGCCAGAAAAAGAAGGAATGGAAGATTAATGTAGCTTACTACAATTTTGGATCACCAGGGCAAGTATCTGGACACTTAGCGGGTAATTCACTACAGATCTTCATTATAAAACTAAGCACAGTCTGCTTCCTAAATAAAGAATCAGTTGCACATTTTTCATATGTGTTTTGTTGGAAAAAAAAAAAAGGAACACCTCATAACTAGGTAATGTAGATTGCTAATGTCCCATTCAATTTTTTTTTTTTTTTGTTAGTTATCACTTTTTAAGGCAAACAAACTTTTTCAAAGGAGACTTTGTTTTTTTCTTTTTGTTTTTATATGAAATGCTCTTTGAGTAGAGAGAATTTATAAGAAACTATGCAACACTTTGTATGTTAGGTCACCACCATTAGAATGTAATAGTTTTTTTGGTAGCTTCTTAGTGCAGCAATTTGTTCTACTATTCAGAAAACAGATTGTACTATTTGAGCTGTCAAAAGTCTACTCATATATTAGAAGCTAATAGAAGCACAAAGGAAGCCTGTTCCACATGGATACTACTACAAATTCCTTGTTGCACTAAGGTATGGTTGCAAACACCGGTGTATGACATTGATGTATACTCTTGAGCAGCATACTCAACTTCACTTTTTTCTTCCTAATGATTATATAAACAAAAATTGACATCCCAAACTGTAAGAGGTAAACAGACTAAAACTTTAGGATTCTGTTTGGCATTTCTAGTTTTTGCTCCAAATGAGAAAGAAAATCTACTTAACATTGTTTATGCTGTAGTATTAAAGCCACTTAAGGCAGTAAGTGAAACAAATAAGTTAAAGGAATATGTGCTAGTTGTGTATCTCACTGGAATTATTTTTGACACTTCCTGTTTTTTCCACTCATTAGTTCTTAGTAAAGTTGAAAAAGGTATTGGAGGCAGGTTGTACTCAACTCATTTCACTGCTAAGTTAATGATCCTGTTACACACAAAGTTCCCTTATGGCTATTTTGAAATAAACTATGGGTTTTCATTTTTAACAAGGGAAAATGTTGATGGCTGAAAGGCTTTGTTGTGTTCTGTGTCTAGACTGCACACCAATACCACATCTACCCTTATTGTTAACACCTTCCCTCCTGTCTTCAGCCTTGGTTAGGCAGCCACACAGTGGGAGCTAACTGTACCTTTTTGTCAGTTAATGAGAAGGAAGAAATTCTGAAATTGTGTGATCACCTTTAAAGTGAAACAATCCCAAGGTTTTCTTACCTATTTTATTTTTGCAAGATCTTTCACGTCTGTTTTGGTGGCTGCAGGCACATAGATGTAACTAAGGGTTAGAGTCTACATTCTGTACTCAGGGTAGCTTAGAGTGGGGTGTTTTGTTCCTGTTCCTGGTTTATTAATTTTAACCTCAGGATGCACTCATGATGCAGGAATTAATACAAAAGCAGAAGCGTGAATCCTAAGCTCCCATAGCACTCTTGTCCCAAAGAGCAGAAAAGACAAAAACCTTATCAATTACACTGATGAAGAAACCTGTGTAGTTTTTAGGGGAGCTTTTTCAAAATCAGTGACAGAATACACATCAGCAGCACTTTAAAGGAAGATGAGAAATTATAAGTGAAAAAATATCTTACTGATTTCCATACTGAAAAAAATCATAACATTTTCCATGTTGTCTTGGTAATGTGCCATAGCAGGTGTTGATAAACAGGAATACATCCATTTAATATTCCATGTCCCTGTCAGATCTTATGTTCTTCTCTGGCTTTCATTTAACTCTCTATGCCCTCCCCTATGATTCAGTCTTTCCAGGCAGCATTATTTGTGTTGATATCCTGAGCTAATTTGATAATAACTTTCTGATAACATCATTCTGCTTGGAGAGTAGTAATTCTGGCTGAGACTGTACTTGGTCTGCTTTATATAATTGCAATCTTCCTTGAGCATGTTGCAGCTGCTTGTATAAAAGCACCATACATTGTGCTAGATACATTAGACACTGAAGTCCACTAACACTACTGGACAGGTTTAAGATTTGGACATGGGGTTTTTTTGGTTTTTTTGTTGTTTTTTTTTTTTTTCCAGTGGAAGAAGTGGCTGAACTCTTCTAACCAGTCTCTGATCACATTGGTATAGGTGCTTAGGATGGCTCAGTCTGGTGCAAATGTGCTCTTCATTTCAACTGAGATGGTTTTGATGTCTGAAGAAGAGCAGTTCAGTAGGCTGTCATGATCCCAGGCAACTGCAGTCTAGAAGTAATTTTGGTGAGTGATGTTTTCAGTCAGTTCAGATGCAGTCAGGAAAAAGTAAATGTGTCTGCAACCTTACTGTTTCCTGGGCTCTGCTTTCCTCTTCACTTTACAGTCTTCTCTTTCCCCCTTCCTCTTTTTAATTTTCTTGTTGTGATAGATCCTGTACTGTTTGCATCACTCACTACACAGATTTATCAAAGAATTATCTTAAGCCAGTATGACCTGTAGGGCTTCTCACAAAATGCATTTGAGGTCTCCTGGTTCAAAAGTTGGCCCCACAAGGGAGTAGTAAGGGTATTCATTTGTTCTTATGCGGTATCCAGGTGGCTCCCATCCAAGTGTAGAAAATCAGTGATCCCTGCTCAGTCTGACATTTCAGCAATAGGTGATTTAACCTCTCTGTCCTAACACTCTCTAATTCACCAGTACAGACAAAGTCCTGGGGTTTCAAAGGTCATGCAGAGATTGAAAAAGGTTTTTGCATAGATGTGACTGTTGCCAGAAATTTGTGTAGGTGTGTTATGTTTTGCCTAATGTGTACTTTTGTGTGTTTATAAATTCCATAGCAGGGTTTGTGCCCTTTCCTTTAAATGTCACCCTACCCCAAAGGAAATGTCACCAAAGGTTCTCAGCTCTGGACAAGGTGTCAGGAAAAGTCCTAGAGGAAGCAGGGGAGCAGAGCATTAGATGGGTAACAAGCCATGGGGCCTGAACTTCCAGGAGGGAGAACAAAGGGAAGTCAGAATTCCTGAAAAGTAAAGCTAGTGCCTGTGCTTCCAAAGCAGATAACATGGGAGAACTAGATCACAAATCAGAAGCTGGAGACAAGATGTCCAAGGCTGAAATCTCTGGTACATACAAGATTATTTTCTTCCTGGAGACATTAATTTTCTTTTTTTTTCTTAAATGAATTTTTCTGTGTTCTATTTATTCCTCTGATTAATTTTGCCTGCTGATTTGTGATTTGCAAGTTCTCCCCATATGCCCTGTCTATGTTTGAGAGTGTCACTTATACAATCTCTGCTCCTTCTTGCAGATCACTTCTGACAGTATCAAACACTGTCAGTCTTATCAGCATCCTCCGCTGATAAGTACACTCCGGGATAGCTCTCTGCAGTCATTCACCAACATTTAGCATTAATGCTGCTTTTGTCAGTTTTTAGTTTACTCAAGTAGTAGCATGTCTGAGCCATGGGCAAACTTCCAAGGGGAAATTTAATTGACAGTCCACATAAGGTCCCCAAGGAAGAGGAGCACAAGCCAGGCTTGAAGGGGGGATCATCAAAGCTAAGGATCCTGTTATATATTCAGATTCCAACTCCAGCACCTGCTTAAATCTTTGATAGCACCACTGATCTTACCCATTTATCAACTCCGGTGTTTATCATCCTGAAGGAAATAGTAACTAAGGGGGAGCAGCTGACAGTAAAGAAATTAAGACTCAGGGGAGGGTAAATCACTCAGAAAAAGAAGAGTATCTTGATTTGACCTTCAAAAGGACAGCTTTAGTGGGAATAGAGCCTCAAAGTATATGATGGAAAAAAAAACTTTTATAAAAATCTGTAAAAATTTAAAAAGTTACAATAGGAGATATCTGTTTTTCAGTAAAATCTGTCTCCTGAAGTAGCTGCAGATGAATTATTATGGAAGAGAGAAGCTGAAAATTAAGATGGATCCAGTAGTGTGCAAGAAATTAAGAAGGTAAATAAACAATTTAAAAAAATATATATATTAGTGCAAGTAATATTCACTTCTTCAGCTTTAATAAGTTCATTAGGGATTATGATAAAATGGTGATTGTGATTGTTGTGAATTTATGTTAGTGCAGATTTCAAGCACTTTCAAGATTAACCTTTAACCTTAGTGCTGATATCATCATGAAATCAGGAGGGGCAAGTTTTCATTTACAGATGTTGAGATTAAGGTAGATACATTAGAGTTAGCAGTGTATATTTCTTGTCATGAAACTATGGTATTCTGGACTTTTCTTAGAATTATCAAGCATTCCATTTCCATTTCTATTTTTTCTATTTTTGGTTTCCTACAATTTTTTTCAAAAACCATTAGTTTCATAAGATTAATACATGGAAGTAAACAGATTTTGAAAATTTCATTTTAATTTCTAAAAATTTAGGCCAGCTAAACCCAATAACAACTTTCACATATTGAAGTCTTCAGATTGCCCACAATTTTAAGGATAATCCTCCTCTAGCACTGAAACTCTGTAAGTTGCAAAGACAAAAAGTGTGAACACAATTGACTTGTGAATGATTTCAAAGAAAAAAGTTAAGCCTAGAATGAATCTGAAGTGAATTGAAAGTGCTGATATAAAAATTTGCTTTAGAGTTGTAAATTTGAGTGCTGTGTCCAGTGCTGG
>VYZR01054992.1:5681-27251 GCA_013400675.1 Oxylabes madagascariensis | reverse complement strand
CAGGGGAGGTACTACTTATCTTTGGTTCCACTTCTTAGTAATTGCTTCTGTAATCAACAGCTGCAGTGAGCAGCAGCTTATGTTAAGAGTGCAGTCAGGAGACTGACAGACCTGTTTAAGCAGAGTTTAAATCTAAAGCTTTAGGATGGATCTTCTTGGATGCCAGCTCTGACAACTTCTTCAGACGTTTCTTCAGCTCCAGAGGGAATTTCTCATAGCACTTCTTGCACACAGGCTTCATGTCAAACTCCACAAATTTATTCCTTTAACACAAAGAATAGTTATTAAAATGGTATTTGCAAACTATATGCTTCACTAATTCAAATCTCCACGCATCTACATCAGTGTTGTTGCAAGTGTTTTACTCCATTTATAAAACAACTCATTTCCTCATATGGTGATGCAAGTACAGAGACTGGGTTCTTATCAGTGAACTGAGGTCTTTAGCATCCCTAGGTAAATACGGAGCAAGATTTTGCTATGTATTTGTGTGTAACAGTCTAGAATAATCATTTTGTTACTGTAGAATGCAAATGTCACTTCAGAGGTCCCCTCTGGGATGAATTAGAGCTCCTTCCTATGGCCAGTGGAGCCAACCCAGGAGAGTTCAGTAAGGGTTTGGACTTGAGAAAGGAAAAATGTAGGACTGCTTTTTTTCTGTCCCTCTTCTAGATACTTGAGGGAAATAGCACAGTATTTTATTTCAAAATAATCTATGCAATAGCAAATATTGTTATTGAGGGGAACAACCACAGTTAAGGAGACATGGAGGCTGCAGGTTGCTCAGGACAAGCAATTCCACGAAGTTTAGAGCCTTCCCTCTGTACTGCTGAATGAGTCCCCCTCTTACCCAACCTCCTTACAGAATAGATTAATGAAGGAACATAAATCAGAGAGGATACTGAGTGCCAGCTCCCTTTCAGTGCTGAAATCAGTGGAATTATAAGCACCTGCTCCCACAGGGAAAAGGTACATTGCCCTTCAGAAAGGCAGTGGCTCACGGCTCCTCCAGGCTGATACCCTCTCTTGGGGGCAAATGTCCCACATGGTCCAAAATATAAACACTGACTTACTTCAGTGTGAGCTTGACGTTGCAGGTGGAGCAAGAGAAGCAATTCACACACCAGGCCTTGTTAAGAGCTGATACCACTGCAAAAGTAAAAGCACCAAGTAAGAGGAAACTGACGGATTATCTGAATTCAGATTTATACCCAAATTCAAATGAGGCCAGATGTGAAAACAAACACTGTTGTCCTGCAACTGTGGGACTGCAACAGCTGCAGTAACAAATGAAACAAGGACAGCAACCCAAAACAAGGAGAGAACAAATCTTACCATCTCCCTCTATCACGTGGCTGCAGTTGTAGCAGACATCTCCAAAGAGCTGCACAGAAAAAGAAATAAGAATAGAAACTCATGTTGTTGACTACTCATGGTCCCCAAATTACACAGCTGGTGTGAACATTAAATACAAATAATCAAAGAATTCCCAGATACAGCAGTGGCCCCCAAATATACCAATTTAAATCTTCTGAATAACTTCTCATACACTTGCCAAATAGTCTATGTTCCTTTGGATCCTACACCAGTAAATACTACAAAACCTTTTTTGTTCATGCCTCACACTCTAGTACTGTTATGGGATCTTAAAGTCCTGTATATGTGGCAATTGGAGAAGAAAGGATGGGTAGAGCATTATGCTTACTGTAGACAAACATCTCCTGACACTCAACTACAAACACCAAAATAGAACTACTGCTAAAATACAGCTACTATCAGAACAGCAACACTTACCTCTTATGAGAGTCATTTATCTGACAGAAGAAAATACCAAACCAAAAAGTTGTTCAGTCGAATCACACCAAAAAAACAGGGCTTGATAGGTTTTTCTATTTTTTTTAATTGATCTATTTTTCTATGTTTTAGACAACAAAACAGTTGCCTCAGGCCCACAGAAACAAGTAATTAAACACAAATACATTAGAAGTAAAATTACAGGGATTTAAATCACAACCCCCAGTCAGTGATTTTCTGTCAATGGCACAAATTAAAATCAGTGTGCCCAAGACACTTCTATTCTGTTTTCAGCATCACTTTTCTGCCAAAAAAACCCTATTATTTTTCTGTTAAATCTGACTAATTTCTTAGTATTTCATTGCCTCTACAAATTCAGATTATGCAGAATCTGCATAGCTTTGCATATATAAAACATGAAAAAGCATTTGCCTGCAAGTACCTACAGCAGAAATAGCTGAATTTACCTGATTATAATGAGTCTCACAATAGGCCAGCCCTTTTTTTTCATAGTGGCGGTGCCCCAAGAATGGCTTCTCACACTTGGCACAAACAAAATGCTGTAAAAGAAAAAAACAAAATTCCATGGCAGGCAAATCAACTTTCCCATCACCAGGGAAAAACATGGCAATAAATTGTACCTCAATACAAGACACTTGATCACAGAACAGTTTGGGTTGGAAGGGACCTTAAGGCTCATCTCATTCCAACCTGGCCTTGGACACTTTCAGGGATGGGGCAGCCACAGCTTCCCTGGACAGCCTGTGCCAGGGCCTCAGTACCCTTACAGGGAAGAATTTCTTCCTAGTATCTAATCTAAATCTACTTCTTTCCATTTAAAGCTGTCACCTCTTGATGCTTCAATGAAGCACAGACAAGAAAGATCTTTACGGAAGAAAAAAAAAAAAAAAAAAAAAAGGAGCTATTTAGTCTATTTATAGTAATTAAGAGTTGTATTAAAGTTAGGTGGAAGACCTGCTGGAAGGGCAATCATCTTGTGTCTATCCTGATAGATTTGTGGACTATTATCTTGCTTATTTCAGGGAAGAGAAGCAGGAACATAAACATAGTTGGTATGAATACTCCTCAAATGAGCAGCAGCAACTCTCTTGGGTCAAGCTCTAGGAGGCATGAATGACTGAAACAAAGATCACTAAAAATCTTCAGAGCAAGTTGTGATGACTCAGATGAAAGTTATAAAAACAATGAGCTGAAAAGGCTTAAAAAGCAAGAATTGCTCAACTTTCAGTAAGAATTCTAACACTGTTATGTGCCTGGTAGCTCGAATTGGAGAGGATATATCTAAGTACATCATAGAAAATGTGTAAATTTATTAGTAAGTAAATGCTTTTCAGTGAACCCAATTCTGCAAGGATTTTTAGAAATTTTAAAATTAAGGTTATTACAGTGGTGAAAACAGCTTTCTTAGGAACCCTGATGGCCCTGCTGTAACTCATTCACTCACAAAAGGTGAAGACAATCCGAAACATAAGCAACTGCGTTT
This sequence comes from Oxylabes madagascariensis, assembly GCA_013400675.1. Lineage (NCBI taxonomy): Eukaryota > Metazoa > Chordata > Aves > Passeriformes > Timaliidae > Oxylabes > Oxylabes madagascariensis. The sequence continues at coordinate 23,953 of VYZR01054992.1, read as the reverse complement.
TGTCCGAATTCACGTATTACAGACCACTTGCATGCCTAGAGCTTCCAAACAGCACTAGTCCTCTTCCAAACCAGCCCTTGAAGGAAGTTTCAGAGTCAGAGAGGCCTCACCTCAACGTGCCACTGCTTCCCCAGGGCGTTGACCACGCGGCCCTCGATGGGCCGGCGGCAGGCCCCGCAGATGGGGATCCCCATCTTGTCGTGGCACGGCAGGCAGTACAGCTCCCCCTTCAGCTCCCGGGCCTCGGCAGTCAGCTCCTTCCTGGCAACACAAACATGCCCCCCAAGTAAGAACACTGAGGGAAACTCTTCAATGCCCAGGAGAAGCTTTGGAAGCCTAAACTTGAAAGTTAACTTAGGCAACATTCACACTACAAAGGCAGTCATTAAGTTTAGCTAGTGAAATACGGTTATTGTCAACTCATCTTTATAAAACTGCTTTTTCAGTTTGCCGGACAAGAACATATGTGGAACATCACGTCTGCAGCTGGATACTCTCACAGACATACGAGGTGCACTTACATGGACACTTACAGTGTCATGCTAAGACTTGAGGTATCTTTGAATGAGGGAGCTCGGGTGCAAGAACCATCCTAGCAGTGCTCAACACATTAACATTAACTTGCACTGTTAACCCATTCTGGGGCAGTACTGTGCCCAGTTAAAACGCCTTCATGGTAAGTAATTCAGGTCAGACAGCTATCAGCGTGGCAGTGGACAGTGCCACAAAACTGACGAAGTTCACCAAGCCATCTTCTTTTTCCTATCCAGGAATTCAAAGTGAAATTATTTTGGACAGCCTGGTAACTCCTACCTTTGGAAAACTCTACTATGGTAATCTGCACACACAGCCTATCAGATAAATTCATGCCAAGGAACTGTTTTCACTTTCATTATAAACTAGCACTATGCAATGTTAGAATAAGAGACTACTGAATGGCAAAATAAAACTAAAATTCCTGCAGTTTTTCCAAACTTATTTCAGTTTCTCCTCACACAATTTCTATTTGCTCAACAATGTGAAGGCAGCAAAGTTTTAGACCTTGGGAAGGACTGCACTGCTGACTCAACTGTTTGTCTCTCTCCTTTTTTGTCAGAGTTTGCAGTATGACAACATACCCACAGTGGGTGCAGTTGAAGTGATCTGGATGGTAGGAATCATTCCTAAACATCAGAGGCTGCTCATCAATTATCAGGTGGCATTTCTGACAGATGTACTTGCCCAGTCCCTTAGCTTTTTCACGGTTGTGGCATGGCCTGCACAGGTGCCTGGTTGAACAAAGTAAAGGAAAGAAAATATTAAAAAACTCTTTCTCCTAAAACAACATACACGACATACTATAGGAAGCACTTTATGTAACAGAACTGTCTTCTGAGGTCAGACTAAACATAATTCAGTTTGACATCCAGTGTTTCACACCTGTTGCACGGAGAAGAATATGAGTATAAAGCAGTCACACAGTTGTATTTCCTCAGAATACTACTCCAGCATTCACTGCTTTGTATGCCATATGGGGTATCACTCAGTCATTCTTCTAGGGATCCTTTCCAACCCTCTAGATCTTTTCTGATAGCTGGGCAAGGAAAGGTGGCAACAACCTCTATCTATAACTAGTGGATCCAAACATAACAGAGGCATTACAGCACTGGGAGGGAGCCAAAGAGAGAGAATACAATGATCAAATCAAAGTGCGTTGCTTGAATGCCTTTTACCACGGCTAGATTCCTTAGTTTTCAATATCTAGGACAAACAAGAGATCTCTTCTAGCCTACAAATTCCTTTTACTCCTAAATTAAAGAAAATCAAGAACTATGCAATTTTATGTGGTAAAAGCAGCTGCATTCCTAGCACATATTCTTGAACACATTACAAGTACACTTCTAAACAGGCAGATAACCCAAATTTCTGGTAGAAAAGCTCATACAAAGGCATAAAAAAAACTTGTGAAGGCTGATGGAAGAAGCCACTGGTTTTATGCCAATATTTAGGAGCTCTAAGGAGATGATGTTCAGTTTACTTGCCTATTCCCTATCCCTCTAGCTGCAACACTGTGGGCTGGGAAGAATTTATGATAGAAGAAAAACGACAGGGAATGGCTTCTGTGGGTTGCTTTGTCCCAAAACCAACAAGTCTGCTTAATTCCTTTCACTATATCACTATGTCAAACACTCACTGAGATTTTACAGGTCATTCTCAAAACACATCAGGCAAAAGAAAAAGTTCAAATGGAAAGGGAATATTTATGCTTTAAGTAGTGGGTACTTCACAGGGCCCCTTCCAAAATTCTGCCCTGATAAATTACTTACCCTTAGATCTGTAAAATGGGGATAAGAATACAACACATGTTGTTGTGAGGCCTCAAACATTCATGACTCTCAGCTGGCAGGTGCCTAAGTGCTAAGTATCATTATTATTCTCTCCAAATCTGAGCCCTGCTGTCAGCAAGTGTCTCTGTCCAGGGCTGGAAGCACTGTCTGCCCAGACGGAGTCCAGAAAAAGCAGACAGCACCCCATTATAAGGAAAAATGCAGCTGTGCTCATCTCAGCATAAAGGCATCAATTTTATTCTGCACTGTCAAATTCAGAGTAATTATACAGGGCTGGACATGGGGACCCCGAAGCAAGAGTCCTGAAAGAGACCCCTCTCATTCAGCTGAATGAGATGCCTTCAGCCATTTGCACTGATAAGCCATTATCAACCCCCTCCCTACTCACAAACCCTCTGCCCTCCCACAGACCCTGTCTATTGGAAGCAAAGGGAAGTGTTGGACAGGCTAAGCTGTTACCATAGCAGCCTCCCCTCTCCCTCACCCTCTCCCAGTCCACACCATTATGGAATTATCCCATTCTGAAATGTCCTGTTGTGTCTGTTAATACTAGATTTCCCTCAAACAATGCAACTCTCCACCCTCCTAAAACAATCCGGGGATTCCAAGGATTCTGTGTTTAGGGCTGGGGGTTCAGTAGCAGCCCTCAGTAAGCACCATGAACACTGGAATATTCATGCAGGATACTAATATCTATACCAGCAGCAGCAGCCCCAGTGCCAAGAGCTCAGCTGGGATGAAGACTGCTCCTCAGTGCTGGGGTGTCCTCTCCCCTGCTCTGTTGTGTGACTGAGCTGATAATGTGCTATCAGAGTGAGGAGGACACTATATAGAGGGGCTCCCCTCTCTGCTCTCAGCAACTCTGCACTCTCTTGGAATCATCTTGCTTGCTCTGCTCTGCTTCTACCTAGTTGGCTGTCATCAGGAGTTTGTTGAGATATTCCCCAAAAGGACCCTATACTGCACCCACAGGACTGCATTGTAAAGAGGTAAGAGATCAACTTTTGTTAGTAGGGGCTTAAGGAGCTTTATTTTTTTTTAGGAGCTTTCCTAATGGCATTCGTTTTAGCTGGTGCCAATGAGGAGCACAACATATACCGAGGTGGATGAACAGAATGGAAACGTCTAAATCTAAGAATAGGCAGCATTTTCTGAACCTCAAAGAATAATTTCCTCACCTTTCTTTACATCACTTCTTCAAAACAAAAAGGGTTTTCAACCTTTTGTACCTAATGTATATCCATTTGTGCCAGTTGTATGGTATGTCTAGTGCTCTCTGACACTGCTTTGATGCTCACAAAAACCAAGTATTTCAGCTGAAATACAGGCTCAGCAGAGAGTGATTTTCAGGAGAATAACTTCAGTCTAATGAAGAGTACTTTGAGTGAAAGATAGGAGACATTCATTTGACAAGACACAAAATTCATAATCATAAAAACGCACAAACCAGTATAATCATACCAGAAACTGCTCTAGCTGAGAGGAAGAACAGGAATTTCTGATACCCAGCACAAACCTTAACATATAGGTCAGTTTATCTGCACCGAGCAAATAAAAGCTCCAAACTAGCCAGGTAACTGTGTACAATGAGCTAAAGATTTCTCCTGCTAGTTCTTTCATTAATGACAGACAGAGCATCTGCTGAAAGAGTGACTGCCTTATGCCCATACTGACAGCCTTGTGGATTGTTCTCTTGCTTGTTTCTGAGCAGAAGAGAAACAGGGCATGAAATATGGTCAGTGTGCATGCATGTATTTCAAATGAGCAGTGACATCCCCATTAGCCCTGGGAGGCCTGGGATAATGGCTCATTCCAGAACAGTGCTCTGTTTAGCAATACACAAATCACTGAATTTTCACACAACATCAAGAGTGCAGTCCAAGCAGAAATTATTGGATAATGAGCCAGACTCTTAAAGGAGTTTTCTGTTTGTGGAATGAAAGCCTCTTGCACCATACTGCTTAACACCAACTACACATTCTGAGCTTTTTGAACTTTTCTACTTTGCTCTTAGTATTTATACAGACTATAGGAAACCCAGTGCTTTGTCTGTAAGCATAAAAAAGCTAAACACATTTATTTTAAATTTATAGGATAAACCCAAGGAGAATAGGAGTGGAATTGCAAAAAACTGCAAACGGCTTTCAACACATTCTAGAGAACACACTATCAGAGAATTATTACTTTTCTAAATCTGTAGAATTTTGTTGAAAAGATGTAAAGTCTAAAAAAAAGCCCAACAATTAATTCTAGTGACATGCTGGCTTTTTTTCTGAACCTACTCAAGTGCTACACCACTATTTTCACCCAGTAACTACAAAAATAATAAAAAAAAAAAGTTGCAATTAAAATTTCCTTTTAACTTAAAACATAAGCAAAATTAGAAAGAGGAGCACTTTCCTTTCCTGTAACTTCTGTAACTTCTAACCAGACAATGAAAAACATTTCCCTTTACCTTGCTCTAAAAAGTAAATTAGATAACAGCAGCTCTCCTATGAAGGCCGTCATTTGCAAAGACTGAATCTATTTCAATTTTATCATTAGTTCTAAGCCTTTCTCTTCCTGACACTGACATACTGGGCTTCCAGATGGCTCTGACATTCTCCTTTCTACTCCAACCCACAGCATTTCGCACCAAAAGCACATCTGTATAGAAATCCATAGCAGACTCAATGCTGTCATCAGTGAGGATAAAACTCTCAACTTTGAAGTCTTGCCTGTTCTAAGTCTGGCACTGACACACAGCTGAACCTGAATTTCCAAGATCTGCCTTAGGAAGTCAACTCAAATAGAATTGGTTCAGTGTATCATGCTGTTAAATCCCTAATAATTAGCTTGTAAATAGGGAAAAGTCTACTTACTCCTTCATTTTGGGAACTGATTTAAAGCACTATCAATAAGACAAGAGCCATCCCAGCCTGTTCCATCAGACAACTCTGGTTTCTGCTTTTACAGCTGCTCCAATCCAAGCCAGTGTTTACTGCTTGCTCAGGTGTCACAACCATGGATAAAGAAAGGTTTAGGCGTAACACCACCCTATCCCTGACAGGTGTGTACATAAAGATCACCTGATTTACAGTTTTTGCAGCTGAAAAGTGTAATTAAACGATGGGCCAGACACACACACAAAAGGCTTAATAGCTAGAACATGAAGTGATAAGCACCATCATAAATTAACAGCCAGTAAAAAGGCATGGTCTCATGTGTTTCTCTTTTGGTATGCAACAGAAAAATACATATTTAAACTAATTCCATCCAGGGAGGACAAGTATGTGAGTCAATGTTACTATCCCATACAAACTTTAAATTCTTAGGTTCAAGAATACTTGCAGGTTTTACTTTGTAAGGGACAAATGAATAATATAAACAAAAAATTGTGGCCTCCTCTGTGAACTTGTGACCTTCACATAAAAAAACTCCCGCAGTAGGGCATTTTCCTTTTGTATGTGAAAGCAAAATTTCACAAGTACTTTTATAGATAAGGACAAAAGGGCTGTACAGTCTTCCTTGCACATGCAATTTCAAGTACTGGCAAGATAGCAACTTGCTATAAATACTCAAATCCAGAAGGGTATCCAGACAATGCATGAAGCAAGAAGGGCCCTCTGTGGACATAGGAAGAACTTCCAATTTCTGAATTTCACCCAGTCTCCCTGCTGTTGACTTTGTCTCTTCAACTGTGAACCAAACAGAAGTGATCCAGCACGTTAATCTCCAGCTATTCCAGTTTTCTGTTCACCTGAAAGTAACAGCAGCCAAACTGAAGATATTAATTACCTTGGAATTTTCTAACATTTTCCAATATATTTGTTTGTCCTTAATCCCATTTCATGTTCTCTATGATCCCAATATTTTTAGACATCTGAACAGTGAGTTCTGTTGAGGAGCTGGACACAGTGCATAAAGGATGTATTTAAAGATCTATTGAATATTATGGAGAAATGGTCAGTCAGTACAAAATGCAATGGTGAGCAAAAATGGAAGTACTGCTGCACATACAGTAACACATCCGAGGAATCCAAGTAATAGAGGCAATGCTGGAATTTCAGACCACCTGCATTTCCCTACCACCTATACCCACAGACAAGCAATGTAAAAAAAGGCATGGGTAGGTGCTCAGAAAATCCCATCACACTTCTTGTTGATGCTGTTCAGGACATTGCAAACAGAGACTGGCAAAGCTAAGATCAGTTTTATTTGAAGGAGGAAAAGAGAGAGCTATGGTGGAAGATAAAGCTGCAGGGAAGGATGAGACTTTGACAGGTGACTGACAGCATGGGCATTATTTAAAATCTTCCCCGAGTCAATTCAGTGTCAAGAGATGTTGCTACTCATCTGAAAAGTTTCCTCCTATATTAGAAATTGATGCATTTTCCTTAAACACAGGACTTTAGACTGAAATAACACTCAAAGGTTTTCAGGAACCATGTGGATTTTCTAAGTAACAGCAATATTTCACATGTCTTTTATCACTTTTAAGAACAAGACAGATATTCTAAGCTAGATCACCTTACAACAGATACCTGTGCTCAGAAAAGCTGCACTCCTCATGAACTCTTCAGTCCTGAAATCAGGCTTTCAACTTGAAACATGGCAAATACTTTCTAGTTAGATATACAGAACTCACTCCAACTCCTCTCTTTAACCAGACACACAAGCATCTCACTACCTGTTTATACAACTGACCTCAGCATAGGCTGGAGATAAGCTCATCACCAGCTAGCCAGCTCTTCATTGGGATTCCTTCCACAGGAATTACTGCTCTGGTAAACTCAGCTGAGCAGAGGATATTCAGAATTATAATATAAGGTTTAAATTCAGACTGACTTGCCATACTAAACACTAGCAAACAGGAGACACTGCTGACTTTCATGTGTGGGTTTTTGGGTCTTTTGTTGGTTTTTTTTTCGTTTTGTTTTCAACAAACCCAGATTCCTTTGTAATATACTGTCTTAATTCTTTCACATTTAGGGCATTTTTTTCTTCAGAACTGTGGGGAAAAATGAATGGGCCAGAAGCATCAAGCCTGCTCTTCAATTGCTCAAATCAATCAAATTTTGCTTTGGAAGCATCAGAGCAATGTGGCAAAGAGACACACCTTGAGAACATGATTTTTGCCATTTTCTACTTTCTGGACTTCATCCTGGCTTTTGTTGGCAATGCCCTGGCTCTTTGGCTTTTCATCCGGGACCAAAAGTCAGGCACACCTGCCAACATTTTCCTGATGCATCTTGCTGTGGCTGACCTGTGCTTTGTGCTGGTGCTTCCCACACGGCTGGTGTACCATTTTTCTGGTAACCATTGGCCATTTGGTGAGATCCCATGCAGACTCACCGGCTTCCTTTTTTACCTCAACATGTATGCCAGTATCTACTTCCTGATGTGCATCAGTGTTGACCGTTTCCTGGCCATTGTGCATCCCGTGAAGTCCATCAAGCTCCGCAGGTCCCGGTACGCCCACGCAGCATGTGTCTTTCTGTGGGTCATCGTTGGTGTGGCAATGGCACCTCTGCTGCTCAATGTGCAGACGGTCCACATGAAAAACACAACTGTCTGCCTGCAGCTCTACAGAGAAAAGGCCTCACGTCACGCCCTCGTGTCCTTAGCAGTGGCATTCACCTTCCCCTTTGTTACTACTGTGACTTGCTACTTACTCATCATCCAGAGCCTGAAGAGTGGGAACAGAGTTGAGAAACACCTGAAGGAAAAAGCTGTCAAAATGATCATCATGGTCGTGATGATCTTTCTAATTTGCTTTGTACCTTATCATGTCAATCGCTACATTTATATCCTCCATTACAACAGGACCAAAGCTTCCTGTGAAACACAGCGTCTCCTGGCCCTCAGCAACCGCATCACTTCCTGCCTCACCAGCCTCAATGGGGCGTTCGACCCTGTCATGTATTTTTTTGTAGCTGAGAAATTCCGTGAGGCTTTGTGCAATCTGTTTTGCATTAAAAAGACCGTAATGTTGCCTCAAACATATGAGGGTAAGACAAATGAAAGCTCACTAAGTGCTAAATCTGAACTGTGAACATGACTCTTGTCAGCGTCAGTGCTTCGTCTTAAGAGCACTCTCTTCCACCAAAACCAGCGGAGAGCACAAATGTGCAGCAAGACAGTCCACCCGGAGTCAAACTTATCCTGAGAAGGGAAGTTCTGTTGTTTTTATGGGGCTGCCATTAACAAGAATCCCTCTGACCATAGAGAACACGTGTTTGTACTGCTGAAACTGCAAACAGAAGGACAGTTCTACTGACTTCCAAGACATGAAACTGAGGGTTGAGCACTTAGGAATAGGAAAGGGGACAATGAAGGAAATGGACCCATGAATTTATTTTTCTTCAAAGAACTTAATTCCCAAACCACTGAGTGCTTCCACTGCACAGTGCACACAGCCTTATTTAAAATTTCACATGATGCCAGCAGTAGAGATCCACTCCTGAGATAGACCTGCCTGATGAAAAAACACCTACATTTGCACACCTTGTACAAGTCTCTGTATTCAAAGTGTTTATACGTAATAGAGAGAAAATTGGTACTAAATGGTGACAGGAAAAATAAAAGACCAGAAGGAAGCAATGAAGCAAGCCTGGACAGGATATAAGACAGGAAAGATTTCTAGCTTTAAGATGGTTTACGGCTCTTTTCTGTGACTTATCTAGCAAGACTATTCCTTCATAATGGATAGAGCAGGGATTATCTTTATTCTCACCGACACAAATTGCATCCAGCAGAATATGCCTGGAAATGACAGGCAGACTAGGGTAGATAAGGGACAAAAAGGGAAAAAAAGAATGCAAGAGTTTCCAATAATATTTACTAGAAGACTGCTTCAATGCTATGGAGATAAATATTATAGGAAATCATGTGACAGGCAAAATATACTATTACGTAAATACACACACCTATTTCTCTGCTATGCTTTTGGGAACGAGTTCCTTAACATTTTAGATTTGGTCCACAAATTACAAAATTGAACATACTTGATCTTGCTTGAACTTCTTTTATCCTGACTGCTTCCCCAAAACACCCTAAGTGCTATTCCAACAGCCCACTCTAGCAAGATGAGGTGCCAAAAGAAATCAGTTATGCCCAACTCAAAAAACTAAGCAACAGAGGTTGCATGCAGTATGAAAAAGAGGGAACTGAGAGTACTCCCTGCTGGACAGGTACAAGTATATGATCTCTTCTTCCTTTCTTCATCATTTAGTTAGTGAAAATATAAACTCTAGGAAACTACAAGGCTTTGCTCATAACACAGGAAAGCCTAAAATTAACTCTGAATTGCGCAACACTGCCTGCTAACTGCTGGATTGTTTTATTTTCTTATAATGGTATGCTTTTGTATAAACTCCTTTTTGTGTTTTTATTTCTTATTTCTGAATTAAATGCATTACTCGATCTCTAGGACTCATATTTATATTTCTGCATTTAAAATGAATGATTTTTGAAGACCAGTGGAATCACAGGCTGAAAAGACTTTGCTGTAATCATTGTCTTATTATTTTGGCCTTTTGCTACATCTTGATTTCCTGCTCAGCAGCTTACTTGATAAACAGCCTGCCTGAGATCACGTAATCCCTTTTTCTCACTTATGATGCAGCCTTCTGCCTGAAATCCCTTTCTTTTCCAGAAGCCATTCACTAGCCACCAAAATTTGAGTTTCTACATGTTTCAGTGGATGAAGAACTTTCCACCTAACAGGTTATTCCTAAAGTTTCATCTGTACCTTTCTGAAGCTTTCCTTCTCAGCGTAAAACTAACTGACCACTCTCAGCATCTCACAGCTGTATCAATAACACACTGATAAAACTTTCTGACCTCCTGCTCCATCTTACCTGCCAGCATTCTTCACAAAACCCAGGTCAGCAAGGGTTACATCGCAGAGCTCACAGCGGAAACATTCTGGATGCCAGTTGTTGTTCATTGCCTTGATAACACGCCCAGTAATGAACTCACCTGCAAAAGGAAAGCATGAGATGCATGCAGAAAACAGACCCTCTCTGCAGGATCTACTGTCCTTCATAGTCCTTCCACTTTAATTCCATAATTACAGTCTAACTTTGAAAAAAAACCCAATTATTCCCACAACCAGGATAACCCAAAATCACTGCCAGTGTCATGCTTTGTTTGCATCCAGAGCTCCTGACTCCTTAAAGCGACCCCCACAATTCCCAGCCCAAGGCTGGATGCCACAGCAATGCTGCAAGGTTTGCACGACCCTGCAGTTGTTAAGCCCCGGTGTTGGTATTTGCCGCTTCTTACCACATTCCCCACAGCAAGGAGCAAACAGCATCTGGAAGTCATGCTCACAGTACTTCCTACCTTCAAACTGCAAACAGAACAAGGAGAAGGAGCCCTCATGAATAACTGAGCTACTATTACATCTTGACAATGCAGCATGTTTTTCCATCAATATAACCATTTAGTCAAGATCAGTCAAGTTTTCCAGTTCTAGCCCCCCACACACTTGTTCTGCAACTCCTAAAGGTTCTCCTTAAAGAAATATCCACATATGGCTTCATCCTCATGGTGAATTTGCATAGCTAAATTAATAGCAATGCTGCTACAACATAGTAAAAACGCTGAAGAATACCCCAATCCTTTTCCTATAGTTGCCTTTAATTTCATTTTTGCTTTAGTTTAGTTCAGAACTACTACTCCTCCTACACGAGGCTAAAACTCACGTCAAAATAAAATACAGCAAGTTTAAAATAATGTATTATTCAAAATACATGCTTGTGCATATTCTGTAAAAAAAATTCAACCTAGTTTTTAAATGGCTTCACTTATTTCAGTTGCCCAACTGGAACAGTTTGGTACAATATGTCTAAAATTGAAGACAAAAATTCACTTATGTCTAATGAAATATTAAGGCCAGGTTGGACAGTGCTTTGAGCAACCTGGCCCAGTGGAAAGTGGCTCTGCCCATGGCGGGGTTTGGAATGTGATGATTTGTAAGGTCCCTTCCATTCTGTGACGATCACCAAAACACTTTTTATTTTCTTTTTGAAACATATCTTACCCTAAGAGCAGCTTTTGCTGTTACTGAAGGAATACGTGAGAAGAAAAAAAGGGAAATTAAGTTGGAAGCTCCTCAAAAAATTGGCAACAAATGTTTAGGGCTAAGAAATTAAACATGCAAAAAAGATGAGAATTCCTTACATTTTACCACAGCTATTTCTCTTCTCTTTCAACCAGTCTGAGAACTCACCTCATAAAAGAGTCCCTCTGGGAACTGCCGAAAGCACTGAGCACAGACAAAGCAGTTCTCGTGATAGAGCTCCCCATTGCTGTTCACAATCCTCTCTGCAGGATCGAACCGCGTCTGGCAGCGCTCACACACCGCATTTGCCAGAGCATCAGACATATTACTGGAATAAAGACAAGAGTAAGAATGTTTATAAACAACATTCCAGCTGCTTTAAATTCCCTTTTATATGAAAAAAAAAAAATCATTGAGTCACTGACATCAGTTAGAAATAAAGTTCTGACAACTCACATGTGGCAGATGAGGTCACGTAGCAGATGTACCTACTGCACACTTTTGGCTACTTCACCAATATTTCACCCCATTACATCATCCTGCTAATGGCTCATAGTAAATATCCACAATTTTTCACAAACCAGCAGTTTGGAGAGCAGCAAACCCAATGATCCTGACTTCTTGGGCCCTCTGGTCTCAGGATGTGCATCTCAGGATGTGGATTTTCTGATGTGTAATAAGCACTGCTATCCCACTGCACTCTCCCCTTCACTGTCAGCAGTAGCAAAGCATTTCCCCCTCTACAGGTCCCTGTCCTCCTGACAAATTAGTTCAAACTGTCAAAGTGTTACAAAGCTATGGGTAGGGAGAAGTCCCTCTGGCTGGCTTGGCCAATGCCTCAGCTTGACTTCCTCAGAACGTGAGGCTGAAATCCCCCCAAGCCACACTTACAAATCACGTAAAGAACATTTCCTTGATCCACCCTAAAATAAGGAATCACCCTAACCTCTTCCACAAAATTTTCATGCTTGCCATCATGCTAACCTAAGTTAATGAAGTTTTAAAATGTATATCACATGTGCAAACCAGAGGGAAAAATTATCAGGCATATCTCAGTTTCTTGTTGCAGTGTGATCTTTCTTTTAACCACCAGACTATCCAATAGTATAAAACCTCAGTATTATTACACTTTTAGATACAGAAAAATTGTTTTATGCTTTCTGGACACCTCTTGAATTCTATGATTGGAAAGACTGTAGTTTTATAGGTGGAAGTATAAAAATTGCCACCATGTTACAAAAATCTCTGAACTATTTGTATAGTACTTTTCCTGAGGTAGGTAATGAATGCATAAGATGAAAACTTGCTTTACAAGGCTTCTTTCTTTCTTCTTAGATTCAAAATTACTCTGAACTAATTTTCCATTGTAAGTGTTACTCAACAACCCAACATGCTATTTTCTCCACCTGTCTTCATGGAGAACAGTAATTGAAGAAGCTTTTCCAGGAGCAGAAGATTCTCTCTCCTATGCTCAGAGACATCCCCCTCAAAAACAGGCCACTGTCTGTATTCCAGGGCTTCGTGCCCTGAGCACGACTGGACTGAGCAGGGAGCAGCTGCACGCTCCCGAGGTAACACAAGCCGCCCTGCATCCCAGCTGGCTGAGCTGAGCTGAATGTCTCCCCTCTGCAGACTGCACTAACATCCCAGGCTGTGACCTAGGGCAACCCCTCAGTAAAAACAGACTTTCCTTCTGCCGCTGCAATTCCAAGAGAGGCAAAAACCAAGAGAGACCACAATAGTTTCAAGAATGGAGTACCAATTTAGCAAAACTTTTTAGTTTTAGTTAAAACTTGTTTCCTTCTTGCAGTACAAAGGATATGTAAAAAGACAGATATAGACTGAAATTATGGACAAGAGGAAATCCTGTAATGTCACAAACTAGAGATCATAGGTTAAAGAAATATTTTTATCCTGACACAGTACCAAGGGAATAGATCAGCAAAATCATCAGTGTTTGCAGCAAAGCCAACACCTAATCGGCTTGGTTTTCAGTCACCACTCTTACAGCTACACCACACAAATCTGTACCAGGACTTCAAAATATAATCTTCCCTTCACGTACTTCTTCCCTGTTGAAAAATTCAGTTCCTAAATTCCAAGACTTGAGCTAGCAACAGCCAAGATTAAGAAAGACTGACGCCATAGTGATAAATCTCCTCTGGGAAAAAAAAAACCCAGGCAAACCAGCAAGTATTACATGCTAGACACTAACAGCAAAGCATCATTTTATGTTGTGTTTGTTGGGTTTTTTCCTTTATAAACATGGAATCAACATTAAAAAAAAAAAATCCTAATTTTCTTTTTTTTTTTCTTTCTCCAAAGAGACCCAGCAGTGCCAATTTCAACATGCACGGTGAACTCTGCTAGACCAGAGTGGCCACCTCCACAACGGCATTTCACAACAACTCAAGCCTGCAACCTGCACAGCCACGTTCTTCATGAAAAGCAGTGCAGCTGTGACACTTCACACCAGACACTCCAGGAGAGGTTCCCACACAAGTTCCATGGCTGTCTTGACAAGAGAGATAATGACAACACAGCCCCTGTGATGCTGCTGCTGCTGCTGACAAGACTTCCTCAAAGGCGTAAGAAAGATAATCATGATACAGTCTGAGCTGTCCATGCAAATGAGCTAACGAGTGAGACTCATTATGCAGATGAGAGAAACTATTAGTCCAGGAAAATATAAATGAAAAAAAAACCACTACAAAAAAATAACTCAGTTCTCTGCCTCAGCTAAAACTCAACTGAAACTTGTGGGAAGAGTCAGACTACCAGGAGTCAGCTGAACCACATCAGCTCCTGACCAACGCATCTCCTGTAATGCAAACCAGCAGCTGTGGCTCTTTGACAATCCACAGCAAGAGTTTTGCATCCTTGCTCTTTTTCCATTTATAACCCTGCATCCGTTTTTACTCAAGACATTTTATTGTTTTGCACTCAAGCTACAATTTGCCACCTCAGCATTGCCCTAAAGATATGACTTTGCATTTATTCAAAGGTTTACTTTAACATTTGCCAATTTCTTAGTTTCCCCCAAGTACACACCCGTGTGCCCTCTTGCTTATACAAAACCAAACATTTTTTCAACAAGCTCAAGGTTAAAATTAACCAAAGCTGGAAGGAAGAGAGAGCACCGTGCTAATTCAGAGCAATTTTATGATTCAGTTTACTACACTACTGCAAAAGCACTTCTGCTGGCAGCACGGGGAAAGGAAAGGTAACACCACAACCATCCTTCTGATAGCAGTACCAGGAGTAACCACAAAAGTTTGACTTGCTGCGCCACTCATCAGATATTTACACCTAAATCTTTCCCACAAAGGACAGTCCCCAATATAGAGTGCTGCTTCTATTCCGTTTGCTCATTTGATTTTTTGCTAGTCAGTAAAATAAAGAATCTTCCTCTGTTTTAACAATAAGCTGTGACACAAAGACAGGAAAGGCTGTTAAAACATGATGAGATCAGCATCCTGAAGTTATCCTGTCCTGCACAAATCCAAAAAACATCAGTGTTCAAACAATGCTTTTCCCAATCTTTCATCATTATCTGCTGTATCTTTAACAAATTATCTTATTATCAAAGAAAGCAAGACAATACTTCGAGATACAAGAACCCAGAGCATTATCCAAACCTCAGCAGAGAGTAAAACCTGTGCTGGGGAACCCTAAAAATTTATTTTCTGCTCATTCTGGTCTACAAGTAGGAGCAAGTGTATCCAGAAAATATCACAATATAATTACATTTCTAGTATGTATGCACAGACAGATACAACAGTGACACGTCAAAACTGGAAGAGCCATCACCACTTGTGTGTGTCACAGACGTCAGTAGCCAAGATAAAAATGAGAGTACTTCAGGAGAGGGACTGGTTTCCACCCCCATAGCACAGCTGTGAATTAGTGGCTTAAAGTCCTCAATGTTGCCAAAGATACAAATGAAATCTGCTGGGACAATACCAGACTTTATGATTAATTTCACAGACAATGACTAATGCAAAGACAAAAGAAAGAGGAAGGGTGTCAGTTCACAAACTAGTGCTGAAAAACAGCCCTCAACTACCCTATCATGCCAAAATCTCTTTGCTGCAATTGACTTATCTGGACAATCTTCCCAAACTGAATTAACTTCTTTAGTGTTGTTATTATTAAACTTGTAATAAAATGTTGGAAAAAAGTAATTCCCATTTGTTTAATACATGATTTGTTGTGTGTTTGTTAAACTATGCACATAGCTTAACATTTTCAGCATTTCTCCTTCTGCTTGCATTGAATTTTCGGTTCATGCTAAATATTTTTTCACTGGTTAAATAAGAAATGAATAGTATTTCTCTCAGCATATCCTCCTTGATCCTGTTGCCCCCAAACTCTCAGTGAAATAAACGTTTTTCTTTCTTATTCAGAACACAGAGATAACCAAAATTAAGAAAAACCTACAAATGCAACTTATGGTCACAATATGGAAATAAAATAATCTCTCCTTGGGTGTACGAGCAACAGCAATTTGTGATTAGTAGAAACTGGAGGGGTTAAAAAAAATTTAAAAAAAAGAATTGCACATGTTGCAGCTGAGGCCAGAATACAATGTCTGTATGGTTGACCTGCAACAAAGCTGCAATCAGGCAGACCTCTGAGACCAGCAGCAGCAGCAAAAGTCTCTTGGTATTCACAAAGCAAAAAATCCTATGCCATGGATACTTGGGAGCCCCTCTCAACACCAAGACATACTTATTGCCAGTAAATCATGACCAATTACTTAAAAAGACACTGAGTCAGCAGCGTTCACTCAGCCCAGGCACATATCAGCAACATAAAGAAATGCAGATTTTAAACAAATTATTCCTCTTACACAGGAAAACCACTTTTCTATTATCAAGCATGTATCACTTCATCCAGAATGTCTATTTGATCAATAACTCCTTATGCACATTAAATCTTTCTCCACTTCTATTATCTCAAAGGAGTTTAAATGTGATGTTTGTTTACCAGCACTGTCAACACAGATCATTCCTCACGTATTCATCAATTATCACCACCTAGCAGCAGCACTCCTGTTGGATTACTCTCCTTCGCCTGAAGAAAGGGCACAAACTATCAGGGCCTATCAGGAAGGAGAAGAAAAATTCTCACTAGCTCAAAACCCATGGATAAAATACAATAATTCAGGAGAGAAACATCTCAAAGTGATGAAAATTTTCAGCACTGTCACCTGCTCAATGAAACCAAAATATGCTGGCTCTATACTTACTTTGCTTCAAGAACTATGATGTGAAAAATGTACTCAATTTAACTGTACGTCTGCTTTTCCAATGCTTTTCTTCCCTCTCGCAGGTCTCTTCCAGGCTTTTCACTTTTCCTGAACAGCATTGTCTCCACTCGATGGCATCACCATGTCCTTCACTACCTTATTAGCCCCCCTCCTCATTAAATTCTCATACATGCACACCCACAGCTTCGTGTAGGAAAAATAAAAAAATTACCAACTAACTAAAAGCTACTGGCTAAAAGGAAAAGTGCAGGAAAAGGAGGGTTTTAGTGAGGGATGCACAGTTCATACTGAGAGGCCAAACTAATTCCTCATTTCCAGAAGCTAAGCATCAGGCCTACTTCCTGCTAAGAAAAGTCTCAAATTCAGAACTCCTGACTGCTAGAAAATCACTTCTCGTGGATGCTCACTGCTCTCTCCAGTGACACAGACTTCAGATCCCATATTGCTGCTGCAGCTCACAGTTCTCCCCAAGAAACTAAGTTTTATTTAACTCCTGTTAATTTACCTCCTGCACAAAATCAACTAATGAAAATTCAGAAGTAAAATTTTAATGTGAAGCATGGAATAAGAATGATCATATCAAGACAGGGAATTGTCTGGACAGATTTAAGAAGCTCTGGTTTACATGACCTCATGAAGCAGCTACACTTGAAAGCTTCGGTTTCTGAAGCTGGATTGGAGCTATTTACAAAAATGAAAATCAGCGAACTTGCTATTAACAGTACCAGTAAAGAATTAACTACTGAACCCTAAAACCCAAGGAATGAGAGAATTTTATCAACATTTTGAAAAATTACTGCATTTCATCACTTTTTTCTCCCACAGCACCCAAATGCCTCACCATTAACACCACTAGCATTGCCATGGTTTGACACTGGCCGAACGCCAGGCACCCACAACAGTTGCTCACTCGTGCTTCCCCTGCTACAGCTGGGCAGAGGAGAGGGAAAAAAACCACTTAAACAAAGGGTTCATGAATTGAGATGAGGACCGGGAGAAAACACTCCAAGGGCAAAACAGGCTCAATTTAGAGGTACAAAGTGAATTTCTTACTAAGAAAGTCAGAGGAGGATAATCAGAAGTAAAATAAGCACTTAAAACACCTTTCTTCCCCCAACCCCTCCCTCCCTCCCTCCCTCCCACCAAGAGTGCAGGGAGACAGGGCATGGGGTTTTGGGCCAGTTCATCACCCATGGTTTCTGTCACTGCTCAGGGAGAGGAGTTATTCCCCAGCTGCAGTGGGGTCCCTTCCCACAGGAGAAAGCTCTCCGTGAACTTCTCCAAAGTGGTTCCAATCTCACAAGCAGCAGTCCTGCCAAAACTGTTGTGGTGTGGGTCACTCTTCCACGGGGTGCAGTCCTCCTCCAGCCTGGAAGCAGGGGCACCCTCTCTCCACCAGGTCTCCCACTGCATCAGCTTCCTCCAGGCATCCACCCCTGCCAGCATGGGCACCTCCTCCACAGGCTGTGGGTGGATCTCTGCATCCGCCATGGATCCCCATGGACTGCACATGGATCGCTGCATCCCCCATGGGCTGCAGGGGCACAGCTGCTTCACCATGGTCTCACCATAGCCTGCAGAGGAATCTCAGCTCCAGCACCTGGAGCCCCTTCTCCCCCTCCTT
>VYZR01054987.1:2124-12438 GCA_013400675.1 Oxylabes madagascariensis | reverse complement strand
CTGTGACATCTGGGATACCCAAACACCAACACATTTTTAATAAGTAAATGAAAACACAAAGCTCAAGCATCACAGTTATTCACCGTTTGCGGTTATGCCTTTAAGGACGTCTTCAATATATTGACAACCTCACCTTTGAGTCAGCAGTTCAAGCACAGCCCAAGGGGGTAATGACTGAGAGTACTTCCACAGCTGCATGGGGAACTACAAACAGCCAGCTGGGGAGAAAGGGAAATGTTCAGGGAGAGGGAACTGAGCTACAGAAATCGTTTTCGTAATTGGCACCTTTGTTGGCACCTCCTGCAAGGAGGAGAAGGACTGAGCAGGGAAGGAAAATGAACTATTTTCCATTTTCCATGGCTACCCCAGCCTGTCTCCAGCAGCAGGGCTCCCTGCTCTGCTCTGCCACACTGGCCATGTAGCACTGAGAACTCCAGTTTGCAGGGAGCTAAGGCATGTGGTACTGTTTTTCTTCAAACAGGATAATTCTAAATTTATTCTCATTTATGCTTCTGAATCTTTCCACAGCTCTTAGAGAAAGGTCAAGGGCATGCAGATAAGATATTTTTAGCTATACAGCAGAAACTTATTACAAAACTAAATGCAGCCCCAAGTCAGATTCAAATAGTTCTTTGTTTACCAAGTTGGAAAACACTCTATGCCTTTCTCACTCAACATTAACACCGCTAGAGTTAATAAATTTACTTTCTACCCAACCCAAAAAGAGCTGTCTAGGTATTTTTAAAATGTGAAAAAATTGAAAAAAACTCACCCAAACACATCACCAANAATATATTGACAACCTCACCTTTGAGTCAGCAGTTCAAGCACAGCCCAAGGGGGTAATGACTGAGAGTACTTCCACAGCTGCATGGGGAACTACAAACAGCCAGCTGGGGAGAAAGGGAAATGTTCAGGGAGAGGGAACTGAGCTACAGAAATCGTTTTCGTAATTGGCACCTTTGTTGGCACCTCCTGCAAGGAGGAGAAGGACTGAGCAGGGAAGGAAAATGAACTATTTTCCATTTTCCATGGCTACCCCAGCCTGTCTCCAGCAGCAGGGCTCCCTGCTCTGCTCTGCCACACTGGCCATGTAGCACTGAGAACTCCAGTTTGCAGGGAGCTAAGGCATGTGGTACTGTTTTTCTTCAAACAGGATAATTCTAAATTTATTCTCATTTATGCTTCTGAATCTTTCCACAGCTCTTAGAGAAAGGTCAAGGGCATGCAGATAAGATATTTTTAGCTATACAGCAGAAACTTATTAAAAAACTAAATGCAGCCCCAAGTCAGATTCAAATAGTTCTTTGTTTACCAAGTTGGAAAACACTCTATGCCTTTCTCACTCAACATTAACACCGCTAGAGTTAATAAATTTACTTTCTACCCAACCCAAAAAGAGCTGTCTAGGTATTTTTAAAATGTGAAAAAATTGAAAAAAACTCACCCAAACACATCACCAAACCCTGTGTTCAACAATTCTCACAGCAATTTATAGACAGGATTTATACACTAACACACCACATTTCTTTGCAAGTCTTCTTTAATTTTCTGTCGCAAAGGTGGGATGTTTGGCAAGGGGAAGAGACATCTCACACATCAGCAGCCTTGGGGAATGTTTGCTCAGAAACATACACAGTTTGACCTCTCAGAGGATCAAATCAGTTTACTTCACCAGGTTATGAGTGTTATCAACCAAAGCAAGTTTGTGTCTCTATTTCACTGTTTAGGAGCCTAAAATTAAGTAATAGATTACAAGAGAAAAAACTGACACCATTTCTCAAGTCTACATGGGTTGATTTTAAAGCTGTAATTTTCATGACTTTTTTTTACGAGAACACTATAGGCTGTTCTTACCCATGCAATCCTTTAAAGAAATCTGACAAGCAAATTCATCAATTTTTAATAGAATTTCAAATACAGCCGACACCTCGCTGTCTTCAATCATGTCTTGTTTCAGAACTGTGTATGTGGAGAACAGACATGTCTGTCTGGGGCCTAATGGATAACATGACGTACACTCCCATGGCAATAGAAAATGAAAAACAATAAAAATTATAATTTACTTTGCTGTCAGGTGCTGATCCTGTAGGTGTAGAAGGAAAGCAAATAATGCTGCAGGGACTGGGTTTTGATCTGGTATTGTATTTAAATATTCTGGAGTTGAGATTTAATTGCACCTAATCTGCTCAATAAAATCATCTTCACTGTTATTAATATCTCAGACTTGTGTTATTATATAAGCCTAACCTATTTTTTTACGCAGACATTTTAATCTGCTGCTTAAGCGTTGATTAATGCAAAGCCACTGCTGTGGAGAATACATTCCACTCTATTTGCAAGAGGCAAGAATTCTTTGGAACTACTACCAAACACTAGTTACTTAACTTTGTTTATGGCCTTATGACAACAAACATCAGCAAAACTTAATCATTAATCCTAGAAACATTCCATCTGGAAGAGAAGATGACTCTACAAAGTGCAGGATCATTTGTAAACACCATGTGGTATCATCCACAAAGTCAAATGCAATATATGTGTTCATATATAACAGCTTTTGGACGGCTCCTTTCTTTCCTGTTTCATTTCTAAACCTGAATAAATAATCTGCATGCCAACTAACCTAAACGATGAGTTATTTCTCATTTCGAGAATCCTGAGATGCTCAATTATCTCACACGACTGCTAGCCATCAACTGCACTTAATTGCCTGTATGTTTCAAGTCCACTGCATGTTTATTTATATCACTTGCATGACACACTAGATGCTTTATGAGACCAGAATAAGATGAGATATGTCACAGTCTAAAGCTTAGGGATATGACAGGAAAAAAAAGTATTTGCTTTTTTTAATCATAATTTTTCAAGGAAATCTAAGTAAATTAAATATCAATCTCTATCTTTTCCACACCCTGCAGCTCCCAGTGATTTCTTAACTCATAGGACATACTTGAACAAATCTGGAAGAGGAATGAATATGAAGTTCCTGCAAATCTTACGAAAAACCTCAGTTTTAGACCCGAGTAGACATGGCAAGGCAGGTCTGGCTGTGGCTCTGAGCCATTCCAAGAGGGAGTGGGGACCCTCAGTCCCTCAGCACAGGGGTAACACCCAGCAAGCTGCAGCACCTGCTGCCCTGCAGGGCAGGGATGTGGGACACAACTAAGGACCAGGGACAGGACAAAGGAACACGTGGAGAGCAGGGAGAGGAGACAGGAGCTCTGCACAAAGAGTAGGGGCATCCAGAGGATGGAGGACTCTGGTAGGAAATCAGGCTTTGTCACTCAGGAGCAATTCCTTTTATCAAACAAACCACGTCTCAAACTCTTTACAGGGAGGGTGAGAGAACGATTTGGAGAATGCTGAGAAAAGCTGAGTTTAACACACAAGTTTGCAGCAACACAGAAGGTGTTGCTTCACCAGAAGTCCTGGGTAAGGGAGGACGAGGAGGCATTGGGGGAATGGAGAACAGGAGAGCAGGGAGCAAAGCAAAGACATCAGACAGGAGAGCAGAGACAAGCGTGTCACAAAAGGAATGGGAAGAAGTGCACCCAGATTTCTGAGGAGTAGCTGAAGTGGAAAGCAGAGCCACACCATGCTGCAGTACCAGAGAAAGAAACCCCTGGAACGCCGGCAGCTGGAGGGGATTTGGTGAGGGAGTTCCACAAAGAGAGAGGAAAGTCACCAATCAAAGAAGGGAAGGCACTATAGGGAAAAAGGTACTTCAAGGCCGGAATGAGCTGGGATTCTCAGCTCAGGGGAGCAGCAGTGCTTAACATGAGCCTGACTGCCAGGGCTAAACCCAAAAAACACCAGCAGTGGGACTGGGGGGCAGGATGAATCCTCGTGCTGCCTCCAGTGCAGGAGGAACAAGGAAACAGCAGCCATTTCTGGGTTTGCTGAACTGAACTTTAGTACCAAATTTAGGGTGCAGAATGCAAAAGGAAGACATGAAGTTTTCAACACTTCTGAACCTCATCAGCTGCATGACAAAACACTAATGGGAAGATGCATTTTATGGATATCATAAAGTGATAAAATCATATAACCATTGAATGCAGAAATTCATCTTTATTTATGGGTTTCTACTCAAACTGTTTGATACCTTCAAGTCTCTTTACAACCTATCATTTCTGCAAATTTCTATGCAGCAAGAGCTATCTCTATGCCATTACACTTTGTGTCATGCCTCTCTCATGTTAAATTTCAAGCTGAGTGCAGATTGTACAGGACAATAGCCCGACACTTAGAAAAATTGTCAAAGCATCACAGTAACTAAAGAACTGTTCCAAAAATAACTTAATTGTGGTAATGCTCTAACTATACTGACAGCATTATTGCTGCATTAGTTTCATCCATGGAAAATGCAAGAATATAAAAATACTACAAAAAGTAACATAAATTACAGAATTACACTTCATGAACAAAACCAGTCACAATTCTAAAAATCAAAGCTGTAAACACATTCCTTTCTAAGGTTAAAACAATATAATGTGCCTCTTAAAATAAGAAATGTTAGATACTTATCATAAATAAGTATCTGCTTTGCAATCCAGAAATCATTATTTCATCACGCACACAGCATTTTTAACATACTGTCAACTCCTGATAGAGCACTGGCTTCTCCAGAACTGTCAAAGACATCCCTGAGAGTCAAATACAAATAGGGTTATTAAAAAAAAAAAAAAAAAAAAAAAAAAAAAATAAAAAAAATNNAAAAAAAAAAAAGAAGTTTAAAAATATCTTAAAATGTAAAGAGCCAGCGTGCAGAATGCCTGCCATAAAAACCTTGCTGTGCCATTGAGAGACAGAAAGCTGCAGGATGCTGTTCTTTTGGTTTCACCAGGTAAACCTGCTTTCACATGAGTCATTTTGGAAGCTCTGCAAGAGCTGCCGAAGAAGTCTTCCTACTCAGCACAGTCCTCTCTTCCAGCCTCACACCACCTTTGTCACTGAACCAGTGACAACACCGTGGTCACCGCATGAACCAAGCAGCTTTTGCTCACTCTCACCATGTCACGCCTCCAGCTGCTCCATCAGCAGCCTCACTGTGTCCCACCACTCCCCCCTGAGGCACAGCAGTCTGTAAATACCTGACAGAACAGGGAACCCAGCCAGTTCTGTGTGCCTGAGGTCCCCAGCAGCCCACGCCTGCTCCTACTCACTGCACCCCTGGAATGGTGCTGCCTCTCCCAAGAGATAACCTGATTCTGCTTTTCTCCTCAGTGACCTGATCTTTCCTCATAATCCCACCAACACCACTGGCAGATCCTCTGTCCTTTGCTCCTCTTTCAGAGAAACTCACTTAAGCAAACCATAAAGTTGGCCTGCAATGGGAAGCAAGAATACAGAGTTTGCTGCCCAAAAATGTGTATTTGTTCATTTCACATCTGATCAACCATAATTGAGGCTTTCCTGCAAAGATACAGATGAGGGGATGGCAGTTCCGTTCTCCAAGGACGTTACTCTAGAAAAGATGTGGTTCACTGCGTATATTTGGTAACAAAGCACCTGGTCATGCTTGTTCAACCAGCTATGTCCCAACACTTCCCTTTGAGGCTTCAGGAAAATACTGCCCAACACTGAGTTTCCTTCAAGACTCCTCACTATTCTCTGTTACCACTCTTGGCATTAAAGGAGAGGGTGAATATTCATGCACAAATGCTTTGTGTTGCATCATTAGATGCTTCCTCCTTCCATGGAATGGATTTCATCTTGTGTGCCATGTTGAAACAGGTTGACAAAGCCTGTCTAGACTACCAGGACAAGCAGAAACACTACACTGGCACAAAGCTGTGCCTTTTAAATACTTGAGGAACAAAGACCTTATCTTCTGTTTTACAGCTCTTCAAAGAAATTAGCAAAAAGGTTCCAGTAATCTTACCAAGGAAAGAAACATGGACTAAACAGAGTATTTACATATTCCTATTTTCAAGGCCCGCTGAAGATGAAGTGCGTAGGCACTGCCTTTATAGGCCAGTCAATCAGCTACTTCAGCAAGGTACTTAATTCCCCTCTCATAATCAGATCTAGGTTCAAGAAATGCAGAAAACAGGATATTCAAAGAGCTCCCGCAAGCCAACAGTCACCAAAGTGATTTTCTTTTGTGTGAAGTCCAATCTGATTATAAAAATGCAGAAGTGGAAATCAGGAACTGGTATCTATGCACTCCTGATAACTTGTTATCTGCCTGGAACCCAGCCTAGTTGTCTCTGCAAAGAAAATCTGCACTCAGAAATGTCAAAGAACGCAAACATTGTACATGCTTAGATTTATTTTTGTCAAACTATTCTCATTTCATTAAATGCAGCTAAAATAGGTGCCTAGTTTGTCTGTTTGTCTTCTTGTAACAGGACACAAATTCTCACCAGGGAAAGTGAGATTTGCGGATTTGGAAAGTAGATTTGTATAAAACCAGTACTAAATATTGGTTCCAGGGCTAATATTTTAATGTATTACCTTATAAAGAAAAATATAGTTGTGTGACAATCTAATGTAGGCTAAATTCAAAAAGCTTTTCTGTTATCAAAAGTCTCAACCTCACATCAGAAAACCAGAACTAAGTAAAAAAAAAACTACAACAGGAAACAGAATACAATATAATGAAATAAGAAGATTTTGATATATTATGCTTACTTCAGTGGGAACAGAATCAGATTGCAAGACTCCTATTAACCTAATAAGATCTGGTTTATTGTTTATGAACTTGGGTGTACGTACAAGGTAACTAAAATGAAGTATCTTGGATTTTTTAACTAAGCAACAATGATATGGGGGATAAGAGCTAATAAAATCATTGCAGAGAGTCAATAAAAATCAACATTTTAAATATTTTTTAATTAAAAATATTTAAAACCTGCCTTTCTAGAAAAGTGGCATCTCAAATAATCTTACAGAAATTTCATAAAAAGGCATAGTGTTAAATTAGAAAAATACATGGCATTTGAAATACATGCAGATTTAGGAACAGAAACAGGATTAGAGGCCTCAGGCAATAGGAATTGGAGATGTCATAAAGTATTAATTCATGGGAGAAGCCACTAATTCACATGCCACAAATCCCAAAAGGAAAAAGCAGTGAATCCCTTGGCTAGGAGAGAGATTCTAACTCATCTTTTTGATAAACAATCTAAAAAAGCCCATACATGGATTCTACAAAAGAAAAGTCATTAACCAGGTGGGGAAAAAAGAAGTAAATAATGATTAAAGTGTCAGGGACTTGTTACCCAGAACACAGCTCTTACATCAGATCAAGAATTACAAAAATGAATAGGGAAACGCTTCACTCTTGATTAAAGGAATTTTGGGGGTAATGAAAGTTTTGGGTAAATTAATTCTCTATGCCACAGCTTCCTAATTCTACAGAATAGCAGGAAGAGAAGGCACGAGTAGAATCACACAGACAAGGAAGCTCTGGATCTCTGAATCCTGGGAATTTGGACTGAAAAGCCTCAACCTTCCTTCCCCACCTTTCCTGATGGCAACTTTTCCAAGGAAACATCAGTAGTTCATTTTCAGTGATGTCTCTACCCTATCCCTGAGAAGAAAAATATAATGAGTAGGGAGCAAATAGATGCCATCAATACTCAGAGCAGGTTTTATGCTGGGGAGAGGGAATTACTCCCTTATAAAAGTCTGTCCCATCCTCAATAAAGTGTTTTGCACACTGGATTAATTCTCCACAATCGACTTAATGATTTGTGAATAAATTATACAAGATGCAAGAAAAACTCAAAGGAAGTTAGGGGAACTATTGATCAACCTTCTGAGCAAGGGAGAGATCCTAAAGGGAGACCCAGAGCCATCCTCATACATCCTACAGAAAGAGTGCAATAGCCACCAGCACACACACACACTCACTCCTGAGATTCCAACACTGCCAACTTTTTAGTCTCAACTTTTTACATACAATAGAAAGCCACCTTAGTGACCATAACTGTTTCTGTTTGCACTTACAGCTCATTCAGTGGACAAACCAAACCTGCTAACTCCATGTGCCGTGTTCTAACGGGGAATGATACACTCCAGTAAGAAGCCCGACGTGCTGTGCTGTCTACTGAATTCTTGGGTTTAATTTAAAAGTTTACTATAATAAATATAAAATATACCCTTTTCTAAATGTAAGCTTCTACAACAAAAGATTCCCAGAGTTTTTAGATCAGGCAGCCTCTCATGAGAACAGCAGAATCAGGGAACACTCCCCTTGACATACAATCATATGGGCCATTTTCTTTCTCTAATTTGTTACTGATGCAAAAGGCACTTTGCAAAAAACAGTTTACTACATTAACAAAACATACTGGCAAAATAATTAATTTCTACCAGTCCCAAAATAATTAATTTTTAATAATTAATTTCTAAAGTCCTGTGTTTTAGCAGCTAGAAACGAGGCCTAACTAGCAGCATGTAACCAACCAATTCTCCACAGATTAACAGCAAACTCTCTATGTTTTAACAAATGTTCTGATTTATGTAGCCTGTTCTTTTAAGATTATTTCTGAACATAATGGATGTAAAAGAAAGAAGATTCACAAAGCTGAACAATGGGATAATAAGCCTATGAACAACTAGGCAACTTACAAGTGAATCCATGGGAGGAGGGCATTTTGTCACCCTAAATGCATTGATCTAAAGAGCCAACACTTTTTAACACTGAGTATTCTATTTACACTACTTCACAGACATAGCTTAAAGCATTTTATTCAGATGTAGTGGCTCTCCCTTGTCTGCTGAAATGAATGAGACATTTCAGAAACATTATTTTGTTAAGTATTTCTGCAGGTATGTGCAGCTACATTTTTTATGCAGGATATTTTCTGACAAGGTGCCCGAGATGACCACTATGCTGCATCAGCTAAGACCAAAATAATAACATCTTCCAGTTGCAAAGCTCAATGTCAACTACAATACAAATTTAAGAGGCAAACCGGTCTCCAGGTAGTAAAAAGCCACAGATAGCTTTAAGAAGTTACTAATTCAAGCATCTTTCCCTAATGTAGTGTGAAACTCACTTCTGAAATCCAATCAACAGATTTTGCATTTACTGTAGTTGTGACAGAAGTCAATGGCCTTGTATGTTTTCACCTCTCAAAAGTTGTAAAAGTTCAACCAAAAATGTCTGTTTAAGCAAAATCTTTACATCATAGTAACTAACCCAAATCTGTTACCCTCCAAAACAAACACACAAGTCTTCAGCTATTTGAAGATCTGCCTAACAGGAAGAAATTCACACCCTTGAGGCAGAAGCACCACATCTGACATAGTAGTTATAAAAAAAAATACAAACCTAGATATGCCCAAAATAAAAAACAAGACAGCCCAGTCTTTCAACTGGGAAAACCTAAACTTAGTAATACGTTTAGCCATATATTCCTGATTTTTGTTCTAAATCAACATATTGAAGCCTGAATTAAAGAGAATGTGGCATCCTGTCTCCATAGGGGAAACAATTTTGAACATCTATCAGAATAGAATTACATCAACTTCAACTGGTTTTAAAAACTACCCATTTGTCAGGCTTATGTAGACTACAGAAAAGACTTACCTGTCACAAAACAGTCATCTCAGCCAATTACCTCCCCTTTTACATACCACAGAAGAAAACTACTGTGATTTTCTGTACTACCACAAAAATAAATACAGAGGGTGGCAAAAGCATTACACTTGACACATACCGAGTCACACAGGACCACAGAGTGGGCTTTGTGATATGAAAGGGTTAATTGCTGCTTTTAATTACACACAACTAACTTTAATGGGCGCGAACACTGCAGCAACATCCATAAACACAATGTCCACATTAGCAGAACACCAGTTATGAAACCCCTGCCAACAATACTTGTACAGGGATTGTTTTGTTTGTTTGTTTTAATCAAATTTTACAAAGTGCTGCTATATTTGCAGAGCTCTGCAAAAAACCTGTAAGACTGAGGAGCTTTAAAAAATATAACATGCAGTAGTAACCATGATGATAAGAAAAATGCTTTTGCTAATCTTTTTCTTTCAGCTGACAATACTTTCAAATACTGGTGTTTCTCCACTGGATGACAACTTTTGTTTCTTGTTCAATATGAATTCTAGGCCTCCCATTCTTGTAAACCTGAAACTTTTGACCAAGGGAGCAGCAATTTGGGGTGCACTGAGAACATGGGATGAGTGCTATCTGTGGTAGGATGGACATCACCTGTTGACAACTATGTCTTACTTCATTGTTGCACTGAATAGGTGTATGAAAATTACATTTTTAAGGTAATTATTCTGCAAGTAAAGGGGGAATCTAAAAACAAAAAAAAAAAACAAAAAAAAAAAAAAAAA
>VYZR01054978.1:0-16101 GCA_013400675.1 Oxylabes madagascariensis | reverse complement strand
CCCCCCCCCCAAACAAAAAGAGCGCAATTCCTGGAAACCCTCCTGGATAATATATACTGATTTAGACTCTTGCTGTCCTCTGGATTCTCTTGTCTTAAATACTGGGTAAATTGTTTGGTTTCTTTACTCATAGAAGCCACTTTCTGTCTGTTTATAACACATAGACATCTGTATTCATATTGACCTAAAGCCTGTGCTAAGTTAATCACTGATTAGAGTTTAAAAAGCAGTCGAGAGATGCAGAAATTTCTGGAGGATATTGTCTCCCCTGTTCTTAACAGGGAACTTGCTTGTCCTGTCAAGGACCCACCTCAAGACAGAAATACCCAATTCTGCAAATGTTGGGATGGATGAAGATCCATCAAAGAGTGACATCATTAAAGACCCTAAGGAACAAGACAGTTGGGGTACAGGGCTGTTGTAAAGTACAATAGATAAGTAGGCTTATTTCTAATTGACCGAGGGCTCGGTGCAGAAGAAAATGAGTTCTTGCAGCCTTACCAGCTTTATTAAACTCTATTTCTACAGAAGCCTCTGGTAACAAGAGTCTTAAAACGCATTAGTAAATTATAATTAGGGATTTCTTATCTCTTTTACATGCTTACAAATTAAAATCCAACTAAGTCAAAGAAAGGCTTCCATTGACCTAGAAGGCTTTGGAGAATCTCCCTGTAATTTTCACTGATGATAGCAGGAATTGTGTTTGTAAAGGAAAAATAAGAAGCTAATATTTTGCCAAGTGAACACTACAAAGTGTGGGGAACTCTTGGTGAGTATCATTTGGTAAATTGGGAGAGCATGTGGAAGAAAGACAGTTTCGTCTCAGAGCAAAAATTGAGGAGAAAACTCTATTCCACAGTAATTAGTGACATGGGAGCTCAGAGAGCTCAATTAAAGCCAATCCCAAAGCAACCAGGTCAAGCACTGGCGGTGCACAGCCATATCGCTCACCTGGAATAAAAAACCTGCCCAGAATAGTTGGCTCATGGTGTTTCCTAACACACACATTATCTAAGCCTATTTACCTTAACCATTAATGGCAGGACACCTACACGCATTGCAATGACCTCAGCATTAGGGTATCATGGCTTAGCTCTTCAGGGCAGAAAGAGCAAGGCTTACATCTCGCAAATGAAATGAAACTAATAATTTCTACCACGATAACATTTTTTTCTGGCTGTGATAGACTGCATGGCCCAGCAGTGGGACAGCTGACCAGGCTCTACTAACAGTGTCAGAGCTCAGTCTCTGCAGGATTTCTGTGCATTTCTGTGCTGTGACTGGACACAAGTCAGTTTAGTTTTGGTTTTAAGCCAATTTTTTTTTAATTCTCAGAAACACACATATACTATTGAAAAGTAAAATTAAAAACTAAATGAATGCATCTTCTGGCTCTTCTCACACTTTTTGGAGGAACCATCCAGAGCAACTTTTGAAACACAGACATCTCTTTTACTCTCTTTAAATAATAGTATTCCACATTGATTTTGGATGCTATCTCCAGCAACAGGTGTGGTATCACTTTGGTTAATTTATCTGGTTAACAACTAAAACCCTCTAATTTACAGGAATATTTTGTAGCAGCCAGCATCAGGATACTGAGCTATCAATCCTGTGGAGGTGGAGAAGAGACCAGGTGATTCTCAAAACACATGTCCCTACCTAGGGACACAGCTCACTGCTGGGTCCTGGGTTCTTCCCTCCAGATCAAAAGCTCCAGAAACTCCTACAAAAATCACAGAATCATGGAACAGTTTGGGTTGGACTTTAAAGGTCACCTGGTCCAATAACCCTGCAATGAACAGTAATACAATGTAAAGTCAGATACCTAAAAACCTTGCTTGCTTTTAGTCTGAATAGTGCTCAAATCATTTATTCCATCTAGCAAAAATTAAACATACTGATTCCCCAATATCAAGGGCAAATATTTATAAAGATAGCGAGTAATTCATTACAGTAAACAACCTCTTGCTGCCTGTCCAAGGTTCCAGCAGCACAATAAACTGACAACTCTTCCAAACACAGACAGAAACAAACACTGCACAGAACAGAACCCAGAGTAATTGGTTTCCTACCCCTGCCTCCAGTCTGACACTTCCAGCTAAGCCAGAACAGCAATCTGAGTGTGAGGCTTTTGGTGCCTGAGGAGAAGCAAATTGTGGGTGCTCAGGATGGGGATTTGCACCCCCGTGTGGAATCAGATCAAATAACTTCCCATAGAAACACTGGAGTGTTTTCGATAACTTGCAATGAAAACATATGTCTGTGGTTACAAAAAATTTTTAAGTGAGACTTTTTCAGGTGCATAATGGTTTGTCAGTACAACACTCTTAATGAGGCATCTTAGCAGATCATAAAAATATCTAGTTCCCACTGTAAAAGTTGCCTTTGCTTATTATAGATGGGGAGAAAAGAAAAAAGAAAGAGGGAGAAAAGCACAAGAAATAACTTCCACCCTGCTGAAACATTTCTGCAGAGGAAACTCTCATTTTAAACAACAAGAATCACTGTCACTCAAGACTCAAAATTAATGAGGAACCTAGGGATGAGGAAAAAAAAACCCCTAAGCTAAAACTATTTTTGCATGCTAAGCACCACACAGCACTCAGGAGAGCAGTCTGCACGGGGGTGTAAACAGCCACACAACCTGGGAGTCAGTTTACCTGCAGGCTGATTAACCTGCTCTAGATTACCTGTTTTGATGTTTTACCTTGATTTGCCTCAGAACATCTCTACAAAAAAGTCTAAAAACTGTTCCCACACTTTTCCACTGAACTACCATGCCAGAAACTCATGGACAGTGATGCCTCTGGCTCCAGTAAACATGCTGAGACATCATGAGACGCAAGGTGCAAAATACAGCTATTTTTTTGTATTTATCACACAATTAACATATTTACAAATACATATACATGATTTACACACATCTACATAGCATTCCAAATTAAATTCCAAGGTGAAGATACATCTTTAGGTAGCTACAGAGTAAGAACTCGTTTGTAAACGTTACAGCCTGAGCGGCTGTCACTGGTGTGACGTACTTTTGCTTTATTTTAAAATCACATTGCACCAAAGGTCAGCCCTCTGTTATCACCTGAAGTGCATCGGGTGGACAAGCCAAAGGAATCCTGCTGATTAGAGCTTGGTGAGGACCTGTCCTTGGAAATGGTCCTGCAGTAGAAGGAATGTGTGTGGTAATTAGGACAGTTTCTTTCCATATCATTTCAATCCTCTATCAAACCCATTTGATTGCTTACAATACAGCACCTTAGCAATTTTGTTCCACGCCAGGGTGGTAATATCACTGATCCAAAAGCTGTTTCAGGAGGCTCAATAGCTTTCTCTGAAAGACTGGGCTAATTACTATAATCCCCTGCAGTGTTACTGAGGTGGCAAAATCTCAAGAGACTGGAACTGGTGATGCTGGAGTGACAATAGGCTTAGGGACAAAGATTCTATATTGAAAAACTGGCTGTGCTCAGTAACAGCAGCTGTAACTAATATTGATTTCCTTGGTTTTCCTTTGTTTTTCTTATATTCAGAATGTATAAGGAACAGCAGCAGTCAAATAGGTTGTTAACCAAGCTGTGGAAAACAGTTACAATTCAAAAGCAACAAAATACAGCAAAGGCTGCATTTTGTGACTTCTACCAAAGTTCTGGAAGAAAGGAAATGGAGAGGGGGTGAAAAAGGAAAAATCAAGCCTCTGGAACAGGCTGCCCAGGGCAGTGGTGGAGTCACCCATTCTTGGAGATGTTTAAAAGATGTACAGATGAGGCACTGGGGAATATGGTTTAGTGGTAGGCTTGACAGTGCCAGGGGAACAGTTGAACTCAATGATATTAGAGGGTTTTTCCACCCTAAATGATTCCGTAATCCTGTGCAGAAGACAGCAGAGAAAGAAGAGTTCCTGGCTGATCCACCAAAATTTTCATACCCAGAAAAACACTTGGAAAAAAGAGAATTTATTAAAACAGTCAAATGGTAAGGATTTTGAGTGAGGCCCTGCTGCCCCCTACCTAGGAATATTTCTGCCCTTTGAGATCCCAAGTACACCGTGAGTGTCATGCTCCTGCAGGCTCTGCTCTGGCTGTGTGTCCACTGAGCCCCCGTGGCAGCT
This sequence comes from Oxylabes madagascariensis, assembly GCA_013400675.1. Taxonomy (NCBI): domain Eukaryota; kingdom Metazoa; phylum Chordata; class Aves; order Passeriformes; family Timaliidae; genus Oxylabes; species Oxylabes madagascariensis. The sequence goes on along the minus strand of VYZR01054978.1, from coordinate 11,981 downwards.
GCAAAGCAGCCCCGGTGACACCTGCGTGGCTCAGCAGAACCGGGACTGGAAACGGCTTCTTGCTGACTGGATCGCAGGGAAAATTGGATAACCTTCACAAAATTACACAGAGGACTTCCATAACACTGAAGCAGCCCTGACATAAAGGGAACAATGATCAGAAGGAGTAGACAAAGTCAATTTGTTAAGAACCGAATCATGTCAAATATATTACAATTTCTGGGGTGGTTTTATTTTAATATAGTCTTTCAAATGGACCTGCATAAGCAAACCGGTATGGATGAAATAGATGGAGATAAAATTACAAAAAAAAAGGGCTCTTTCCTATTCTTTGTTATGCATCTCTGAACTGTGAGTGCTGGAGATGAGATACTGGATTTGTAGAAATTTCAGCAGCTTGGAAGGTAAAACACATGTGGGGAGCACCTTCAATGAGAAGAGGAGGGGATGGACTCAGATTTTTCCCTACTCATCACACTGCCCAAAACCAGGTTTAAATTTCAAAAATCAGAACTGGGCAAAATTAGACAAAAAAGTTTTAAACATATCAGTCAACAATTCTACCCATCTGAGTGAAGATTTTCTGGTTTTCTGTCAGTACAGATGATACAGAAATATGGCTCTACACTCACACATTTCATGCGTTCTTCAGCTCTAATTGCTAGTGTTCATGCAGCCATCTACTAATTGCATTACTTGTTATTTCCAACACAAATACAGAACAGAGATATCTCCTTACTCCATTTGTCTCTTCAAAAGCATTGCCTGGTTGTGCAAAAAAAGCCTTCAAAGGAAAATAATCAGAGGAAAAACTTGCAAGCCTGCTGCAGATAACGCTAATTCCAACAGACATCTTAGTTATGAAGATTTGCCTTTGATTTGGACACTTGTTTCAAGAAAATTAACATACAAACCAGAAAATACCATAGATAAGACAAACAAAGAAATTATTTTAATATTTCTGTCTTGGTTTTTTTTGTACTTTGTTTCAGTAAAAATAGGGACTGCTGCCTTTCATACACAAACTACAAATCTGTCAGGTGAATTTTGATACCATCTAAAATGGTCTTTGTCATCCAGCATAAAAATTGACCATCCCTTTGTTAATGTACTCCCACTCCTCTGTTGACACGCAAAGGGTGTAACAAAGTCATAGAATCACAGAATGGTTTTGTTTGGAAGAGACCTTAAAGATCAAAGTCAGAAGCAGAGGTTCATTAATTTGCAACCAGTTATGCTCTAAAAAGCCTAATGAGAAAGTAGGTCTTCCTAGATTGAAACATGAGGGTAAAATAATGCTTGGATCAAATAATATAAAATTATTTCCTGCTAATTCTGTGGATGTTACTAAGATTATTAACATTTATCTCAGTAAACCATGTAGTTGATAGTCTTAATGTTCATTAAAGAACTGCACAAAGAGAAATGCTGATTTAAAGCTGAAATGCCCCAGTGTGAGATGCACATGTGTACCTACAGGAAAAAAGCACACACACGCCATACCCACTAAACACCTTTTTTAGAAAAGCTGTTGATTATGTCTCAACATTTCTCAGCCTTCCTCATTTGTAACTTCCATTACAGCTAGGTAGAGTTAACGCCTCCACTTCTTGCCTGCAAATAACCACCAGAACAGGCACGTTAATCCTTCACTCTGAAAGTCATTAATGAAGAACAGAGTTTATCTCCAAGATTCACTTAAAAAGCAGCACTACTCACGCTAAAACGGCATGGTAAAAGCACTGAAATGTCTTTTGCCAAAGGGAATTATAAGCTTGCAGCCTGGGATTTAAGAAAGTTATCAGTGACATGATATCCTTTTAAACTGGCTGTGATTAGCAGGTTACCCTGACCATTCTCAGCACCTTCAACTATACATTACTGAGGTGACATACACACAAAGTCATACTGACCCAGGAACGTTTAAATAAATGCAGCCAAACTGATACAAACCCTTCTGAAAACACTCTTGCAGGCTTTAAAATATTAATTACTTTCTTAAAATGTAAACTACAAGAAATAAATATGTATAGGGTTTCAAATTAATACACAAATGCAAATACAAAGTAGATGACATGAAGCTCAAGTGTCACGCCCAAGTTACTCTGAACAATAACATCTCGAGAGCTCCAATACAGAAATACACAAAAAATTGGGAACCTGAGAGAGAATTAGATACATTTCAAACTATCTACTCATTAAATACCAAAAGAACTAAAACACCATGCTGCTTGATAGCCTTCCACTTTTTTAAAGCAGCAGAGTAAATTAATTCTGATTCTACTTGCCCTCTTTGGCATACCCTCAAATAAAACACCACCTGGCTTAATTAAGCACAATTGAAAATCCATCATTCACTGTGGAGGAGCTGAAATTCCTGTCACCAATGCCAGGAGGAAACAAGAGTCTGGAGCTCCCAGATCAAGTGTTTTCTGAAAATATACTATAAGAATTATTGAGGGTTCATTTCTTTATATTCTAAACCAAAGTGAGATCTCTTTTCAACAAGACAAGAGTGGGATGCACCTCTTCTGCTAAAGACTGGGAAGATGGTGGGGAAGCTGCTCTCATTAATCTTGGCCGTGCCGAGGCCGCCACTGCCTGCTGTCACATCCCCTCTTGGGGAGCCCAGCACCTGCATAGGGGTGACAATGCCAGTGGCATAAGGACAAGAGCTTGAATAAACTCTGAACAAAATGCTTGGCTGGTAGCCGAGGCCAGTGAGACAGAGGTTTTAGGCATATTCTGTAAAAATATCGAGAGAAGAAATGAAGGTAAGGGGTGATAAACTGTATTTTCAAAATTATGTCTAGAGAATAGAGTGATGCTGATAAAACCCCTGTATTTTTTAGAATCAAAACACAATTCTTTTTTCAAAAGTTATTCCTTTTTGGCTTTCCAATTACATTCCCTAAAACCTTTCCATAATTTTCTGTGAGTCTCCATTTTATTTCACTGCAACTATATTATGTGCCAGCAATCCAATTGTGAAACCCCTGCACTTAATAAGTTCCCAGAGGCTACAGAAATATTTCTTGATTTAGAAGAAATAGTTCTTTATTTGAGCAGACAGATAGATGGAAGGCATTTAACAACCTAAGAAAAAAAATCCACTGAGAACTGCATGAAGTGACTGTGGCTGGAGTGGACAAAGGATTTCAGCAACCATTTGAACCTTTAAGGCCAAACCTAAAGATTCAGATCAACTTTAACAGAGGTTGAATGAGATCAATGTAAACAAAGTACGTTCCTTTCACCTCTCTCCTAAAACACTTTGTAAGACAAAAAGTAATTAAAACAGAATAAATCCTTGATAATCCCTGCTGTTATTTGTAAGGGTATTCCACACCTGGGATTTTGTTTGCAGTTCTCCTGTATCAGCAGCTCACTGTGCATGTGCAGCTCTGGAGCTCATCCTCTCCTCACTCATTTCATGCTAATAACTGCCTGTATTGCCCTCCCCAATGCTCTCAACCACAGCCAACAGGAGATTGAAATTCCGGGCACCAAAACCATGTTACAGTAAGTAAAACTTGACTATAATCTCTGTTTGCACATGCATCCAGTGACATCATCCTAACCCCTTGACATTACTCCTGCACTGACAGAAATCTGTCACAAGTGCTGCCACTCCCAATGCTCTCACAATTTATGTACCCTCCCTGCTGTCCTTGGAGCACTACATGGACGTGCCATATCTGAGATCATCCTCAAGGCTGTACCGCCTTTACACCAGAATTCTGAGGAAGGCTTTCAGCAATGTAGAACACAGTGCAACAGCTTGGGTGAAGGCACCTTCCAACCAAGTGAAAGGAGCCCCTCCAACCTGCCACAGCCCGGGGGCTTTGTCTGATATAACAGAGCAGTGCCAGAGTGTTCAGATTCAAGCACAATAAAGAGGAATCTCACTTCATATTTTGGAAACAATGACGTAAACTAATTTGCCAAAAACTCATCCTGATTTCCAACAGTACTGGGAGGCTTGTAGGAAACCAGAGAAAGAAAACTCTGAAGGTTAGAAAAAAAAGTAAAAACAAAACAAAACAACAAAACAAAATAAAATTTAAAAAAAAAAAATACGCATTGAAAATAACTCTCTCCAGAAGAAACTGTTGTAATGCCACCTAGAATAATCTACCTATACATTTCACCACCTCAAGGCAGTATGTGATAGACTTACCCAATCCTTACGACAGAGATACAATAGGTCAGAGCTGAGAACTGCCTTTAGAATTTAAAGGTGAATTGCAATGTTTCAGGAAGAGAAGTAACTGTATGTTTCCACAGGTATCTGCTGGATTTTATGGCACATGCTGGGACACGGACAGATAGTATTACATGTTTTCCACAAACACCAATATAGACTAATGGCTGTCGTTACTACTGCAATAAAACCAGCCAGTAATTTTATTAGGTAAGAAAGAAAAATTTTCCAGAGAAGAATTAAATACCTGGCCCCAGAATTTATCACTCTAAGCTCTAAGTATATTGAAAACCAGTCCTAATTCAGCTAGTCACGTAGCCATAAATGTCAAGGGTAAACAAGAAAATATTCAACTTGTTCTTCATGGTATGAATTTCAAAGCCATTAAAAAGCAGTCAAAATTACTGCAGTTAAGCTTTGACTCAGGCTCTAAAAATGAGCTGTGGGTTTTATCTGAACACAGCTAAGGTAAGGGTCCGCTTTCCATGGCACATCCAACCTGAAAGGAGTCCCTGAATACTTTGAGTAACCTCTGAGAAAAGACTTTGGACACAGAAGATCTTTGGGTGAAAGGTAAAGGGCAGGGAGAGCACAGAGAAGAGGCAGGGTTTTAAAAAGAGGAGGTGTGAGGAATAAAGGCCCCTGGAGATGGTCCTCAGTGGTAGGAGGGATGCAGAAGAGCTGAGGATCACTGGATCCTCAGCCTTGTTTTGGCACTTGCACCTGAGGCTGCCCCAGGCAAACCACTGCAAAGCAACTGCCTGCAGTGATACCAATTTTCTCCCATAAAGCCCGTTACCTGCAATAATGAAAAACGCTGCTTGGGAAAATGAGTTCATATTAATATCACCACCATCAGAACAGCAGCCCAACCTCAGTTGGTCGAACCAAGCATTACAGAAATATACATCACACTCTCATTTCATGTTCCTGCAAATCACATTTTAGACAGAAAATAAGATCTAAATTATTACCTGCTTTTCAAGCTGTACCAATAAAGTGGTTTTGTAAGTACATAATAACGAAAAACATCTCCCTGATGATCTAGTCAAGCACTGAAACCCTCACAAAAAATATCAGCCTCACCTTCTTTGCACTCCCAGCTGCTCATTTCCATCCCTTCCCATCCTGTATCCTGTAGAAGAGGCAGCTCAAACCCAGATGAATTTCTTACTCTGCTTCCCAGGAAGATCATTCAACTTGTGGCAGCATCATCTCACACCATTTGTCCAACTCTGGCCTCAGGCGTGGAGCACTGAGACCCAAACTCATAACCCAATCACTTTCAGAACTTATTTCTAAACAAAACTACAAATGCCGCAGCTGCATTACAGCCTTTGGAGAAGACAGGCGGGAGAAAAGAAATGAAAGCCCCAGTTCAAATGTGCCTTCCCATGAGAATCATCCCTTAACTATGGGCTCCAGCATGAACATCCAATATATGAAGCCTCCCTTACTCCAACTCATACTAAACCAGTTTGTAACTGTATCTTCATCACTTTGATTATATAAAAAGGTAGGTATCTTTAACTGTATTTAACGCTTGCATTCAGTAATTGCTTGGTTTGTGTTTTTTTAAATGCATCTGGTTTCCATTTAGATGAAACTACAATGTGCAGAAGAGATTTCCAGCTGGACTTCTTTCCTCAGTCAGTGAAAGAAATTGGGATACCATACACAGAAGTGCAATCCAGACTGTATTATTTCTGTTCAGAGGAAAAACCTGGTCTTCACAATGATTTCTAGGAAAGGCATGCTGTACATCACTACCCTAATTGCTGTCAGCCACATATTGAATAGGCCACACTCGTAAGCTCCTTCTGGAAAGGAGCAATCTTGAATCTTAAAGTGTACATTAGTGCATAATGAGTTCCTGGTAGCTGTTTTCCAACTGAAAGCCATCGCCTGCTGCTTCTGTTGGGCATGTGGCTGTGAAAAAAGCAGTTCTGCTGATGAGCAGCGGGGAGAGAGGCATGTACGAATACACAGCATCACATGTAATTAACCACATGCCCTCACACACATCCAAACACAACTGCAGTGACTGCAAGCTCTGCAAGGGCCATGGTTTCCTTGTGAAACACATCCTGCAGTATTACAACAGATTAATTAAAAATGAATGCAACAACAAAAGCCTGGCTTGTCTTTCAGGCGGGGAGCACAAGGTACAGGAAGGAATATTCACACCTTTCCTCCCCAACTCTGAAGGCAACTGTTACCAAAGAAAATAACTCTACGCTACACTTGACCCATTTAACTTCTATTTCACACCAAATAAGAGGCTAACAGCAGATCCAAGGGCTGAGTGGGAGGCTGTGATCTCTAACCAGGGCAGTGACCTTCAGACAAGGCACAGAACACGTTCCCCTCTTTCTCTTCCCCTTGTTTTCATGAGTGCTGCAGTCATCATTCTGTCTTCAGCCTGGGTAAAGCAGTTAAAGCACAAATGGAAATGCCGGCTCATAAAGCGCCTTTCTTCAGCATTTCAAAGCTAATGAGCATGAATCATAGATTGATTGGAAAATCTGTGCCCATTCCAGAGCTTCTGTTTCTGATATTCACCCCGCTCTGCTCTGTCAGAAGGTGCAGAGCAACAAGAGCCCAGCTCCTCGGCTGATGGCAGCTGGCAGGGCCCCGCTGGCTGTACCAAATCCACGCTGACATCCAGCACAGACTGGAGCCCACTGTGTTCCGTTGCCATGCTCCGGAAAAAAACAAACAGGCTGGGTCATAGCACCACACCACACACACATCCCAGGGCCTCCTTCTCCTGGTGTTTATGCCCATTCATTCATTTTCAGATTAGATCATACCAACGTCCCCACCAGCACAGTCAGACGAGGTTCCTAATGGCTCATGCCATGAATAACTGCCACTGTTTCTTGACATTCATACACTGACATCTGCTCTCCGATACTGAAAGCTGTCAGATGTATTAGACATTTAAAATGTTTTTAAAAGGAGGTCTAGCAGAGTCTTTCGATCACAGGAAAGCAGCACAATTTTTAATACAGGAAGAGGCAAACAAGGTTTAGAATTGTTATCCTGTAGAAGGGTGTAAACTTTTTACAGACACCAGTTCCCACTTTCATTTGCGTACTTCAAAACTATCACCAAAGTTCTTTGCTGCCTCCACTACACTGACATGCATTTCAAACCCTGTCTTTTAAAGGAACCTTAGGAGTGGAGCAATTAGCAGATTTAATTGATTATGAAGCTATACTGTTGCAGGAATTTGTGCATTCCTGGTGCCAGCTGAAATCCATACGGTCTGCTTGCTGAGATCCAGTACTACAGTGTAATACAAATGCATGGCTGCCAAACCTGAATAAAACAAATAAAAGCAACCAACCCCTTCTGAACCATTCAGCTCGTGGCAGAAACCTATATGCTGTTTAACCTAGAAAATCACTTCCAACAGCAATTACTGCCATTTACTCTATCCTTTCCTTCGGAGCTGATCCTATTCCCCAGAAAGCACTTAATTCATGGGCTAAATTGGTGTGTATGTGTGTGAGCTAAACCCGGAGAAAACAGAAGTAGGTTACAAATTGTGTACCTGCTTGTAACCCAAGTGCAGACAGCTGGAAAGAACCACAGAAGAGGTGAGATAACAGGTGTTGGTGTCTACCTTTACTCTCCCTGAATTGCTGCATGCCCAAGGAACATTTTTATTTCAAGAAGGCTTGGAGAAGACAAACCAATTCCCAAACTGACTTGCAATGCCCAAAAGGATGCACTGCCTTTTTGTGTAAAAGGTAAAGATGTAACACTACATTTTCCATCCTCCAAATGCACATTTAAAATAGAGAAAAATCAATTTGACAATCAGTTACACGTCCTTTCAGCTACGATTTTTTAATCAAAATTGACCTGAAGTAATTCACTGTCTCTCACACAATTTTAGAAACTGCTTTGAGGAAGCCTTAAACATTGGCCCATCTCCGTCTACTTTTTAAATATTTTCCCCTCCTATATTTGGTGCCAGAGAACAATGAAATGAAGTGGAAATAAAAGAGAAAATGAAAAGCTACTAGGATCCCACTGAATGAATAACAGTACTGCAAATTTCTACTGAAAACAGAAATACTGGATTATTCCTACACAGTGGAGGCATAATGACAGGAAGTTCAAACTTTCAGCTCAGCAGTTTCTGTCACCAAGACAAAAGAAGTCTATTTAATCAGCTAGGAAAGATTTTGAAATAATTAATTCCTGAAAATAAATGAGAATGGAAAAGCCTCTGGCCATCTTAGTATTTTTTTTGGTCTCCCTCTGTTCTTGCATTTCAGAGCTCCAGGGCTCCCAGTGTCTAACCTAAATACATACGTGCTGCATATGTCAGTCTCAATTTGTAGAGTGAAAAAACGTCCCTAGCCAGAGATGTCATCAAAAGCATCAACACAGCATGCCCAGTGCAGACAGGAACATAGCGCCACAAAAACACAGCAGCTCCGATAGGGACAGGCAGGTAAAAGAGGTGGATGCCATGAGAGCAGGGAGGCAGAGGGAGCACGTGGCTGCATCCAGCATGGCCCCAATGGCCCCAGAGAGGCAGGAGACACAGCTCTAAGCCCAGCTCAGCATCTGTCACCGCAGGAACGCGTGACAAGGCCGTGAGATGCACGAGCACGATACAATATGTGCAATACTTGATGGCCCCAGGCACCCTGCAGGGAGAAAGGGAAGCTGGCTGGGGAAGAAGGGACTTGGCTTCTCTGACTCAGTTGATGCTTGCCAAACATTGGTGAAAATGAGCAAGAACTGCGAATGATAAATCAGGAGCCTGGAATGCGTGGCAGGCGGATGCAGGCTCAACCAGCCACACCATCCCCTGTAACAGTCACCTCTCATCCAGATCATTTCCCCCTTATCTTCACAGTATTTAATCTGTGAAATGCAGCACTGGCACAAATTTGCTAAAACGCTACAACAACTCCATCCCTTTACAGATTCCTATTACTCTGTTATAAAAACAAGAACATTTTTAAAACAATATATACATTACCTTTAAAGGCCACAATTAACAAATTTAGCCATCCAAGTAGTTGTGTTAGACTTCAGACTTGTTCATTGCTCATTGCATTGATACAGTAGAGTGCAGTAATGGCTGAAGTGACCCTGTTACACTGGAACACAGAGAACTAGAAAAGCCAGGCTGAGACTGGGGCCCAGACTATGTGCACTCTCTGTCTTACACATTTTATGATGCTAAAAAAACAACCACAAAACCACAAAAGGCTCTAGTTCAGATGTTCAGCTTTAGCTCACATCATTATTTGCCCTGTCTTGTTGCTCTAAGTGAATGGAAATTATTTCTCCAGAGTGTCACTCACCATGGAGCTGTCGTAATGGAAGCACAGAGTGCTGATGCAACCGGGGACACAGAGGTGAGACGTTCTATCCCATAGTGGGAGAAATACACATCATTTTTGGGTTGATATCATCACACATAGCAACTGAAGCTAAATACAGCACAGCATTTGAAGCTAAAATGTTAGTTTTACACCTGGCACAAAATGTGCTGGAAGACTCGTGATAGGAATAAAAGGCAAAGGGAGCAAGCAAATCCTGATTTCAATAACGCAAGAATAGCAGTGGAGTTGCATCAGATTAATGATAGTGCAAACCACGTTAAAGCACAGAGCAGACATTTAGTAATACACTTGGTTTGACCCTTAACACTCTTAACAAACCTGTCCATCACTTAAAAACAAGTTTATTTTTTTCTCTATGTAGTCTCTTCTTTACAGAACAAATTCTAGAACCATATAGCTGCCCATTTACTTTCATGTAAATTGGATTACAGCTCTTCTGATAGCAAAGCAGTTCCAGTTCTCTCCCACTGGTTCAGCTGAAAGAAGAATAAGACCTTCCAGCCTTACAGCAACTGTGTTACCAATAAAATTAGCAATATTGAATCAGTGAGTTGGGTTAACTTGAAACTACCACTTTTCTTTTGTGATAAAGTCTTTTAGACATCTACTGCTGAAAGAAAGAAAAGCCTGTGGTTTTTCTCATTTGCTCCTTTCTGCCTGTTCAATTTACTGCTTATTGACTGAAGGAAAACCTTCTTTCTTCTAAAGCTAGACGATATGATCTCTCTCACATTCTGGTTGGGTCACTAAACAGCACAGCCAAGAGCAATGTGGCCACACCTATTTGTCTGTCACCAGTCATAATAGCAGAGTGGGGCAAAGAGCAGCAACTAGAGAAGCATGGTGGGACTTCGCAAGCGTGGAATGAGGGCAATTCAGGGAAACACCACCCAGAGGACTGGAACTGCTGTCCTACCAGTCCCCACACCAATTTCAGGAGAGATGGTCACTGGCTCAAACCCTTCTTTTGATGGCATTCAATTTTCCACTAAATTTGGTAGTTGTAAGAGTGAAATAACCAGGTAAACAAACATTTTAAAATATTTAAATAGCCACATTTACCACCAAATAAAGTGCTATGTAATATTATTATGACACTGTAAATGACGCAGAGGAAAGCAGAGCAACATGGGAGCAACAGGGACCTCCTCGAAGGAGTTGAATCCAGTCCAGTGATATGTCAGAGAAATCATATCTCATACATAATTAAGTTTCTCTTGGCTTTTTATCTGATTAAACCTATTAGAAGGCTGCAGAGAAACCTCATTTCCTTTTCCCCCCAGGTGGCCTTTGCTTGAGCACACTAAAGCCAAGCTCCTTTGGATTCTGTGTAGGATAGGCTCACTCTTCTGGCAATTCCTCTCCACATGTTTTGTGTACATTGGGATTCTTGTTCTTGAACATAAGTGACCAACATGACACTTGTATTCCAAAATGGGTCTCTATTACCTTATGCACGGAATAAAAAGTCTTAAGTAATTGAAATTAATTAAAAGGATTAGCTTGTACACTGTAATGATTCCATTAGTAAGCATACAGCTTCCACTGGACGTATTTCACATAATGCAGCCAATTTTATTTAAAATAGGAGATTATGCTTAGGTTAGAAAAGGAAGTCTCATTTCTGTTCCTTTAAATCAACATTACAACTTCCTCCAAGTCTTCCACTATGGGTCTGATACCAAGATTTCAATTTTTCTTGAAGAATGAGCAATACAAGTAACAAGACTGGAATTCTGCAATCAGCCAAAATGGATTATTTCTGCATTGATCCATCAACAGTGTGGTTTATTAAGAACTGGTAAGTTTAAGAAGAACTTGTGGCTCCTAGAAGTTCCTCTGCCATAAGTGCTTTCAGTACTAGATATAGGAACATGCTTCATTTTCCACATGATGACCAACAATAGTTGGTTTTCATCTGAAGCACTCTAGAATGAAAAAAACATCCTTGAAAGGAATTCTAGGAATTTAGTACTTGAGCCCTTTGCAATAGACTTGGCAAAAGACAGAAGGAAAACACTAATATATTACAAATTCTAGATCACTCACTGCATTACTCCTTCAACACCAATCTCCACGAAGTTACACCAACAGCAGAACAAGTTCTGTCCACGACTGCATCCTGTGCTCTCCAATACTAGAACTGAGTGAACATGAACTTTCTTTCCAGGAAAACAAATTTGATCATATCCCAGTTATCACAGGAACAAAATATCACAGGAAAACCAGACACAACGCTACCATTGGATTAACAAACCTATTAAGGCAGCCCACTGACTCACAAGAACACACAAAGCCACAACCATCACCGCGAGGACTAAATTTGGCTTTGCGTGGGTAAAAATTTTCCCATCCTGTATTGGGACAAATAGGTGTGCACACATTAAAAAAAAAAAAAA
>VYZR01054938.1:91734-102402 GCA_013400675.1 Oxylabes madagascariensis | reverse complement strand
AAAAAGAAAAAAGAAAAAATAAAGGCCAACCTGGCTCTGGCCACTGAATGTCCCCAGAGTTCACCCAAGGCAGCTCTGCTGTGATCTGCTGCTCTCATTTTTGTTTATATTCCTCCAACAGAGATGAGCAGAGAAGGACTGAGACTTGACCAGACCCTCTGTCTGCATTTTAGAACCTTACCTATAAATTTGAGCACAGATGTAATCATCTTAGATTCCTGAAAGGCAAGTTAAGATAGAAAATTAAATATGGAAAATTTCCTCTTCCTCCTTGCATTCACTGACTCTTTCAGAAGTTTGTTTCTGGAGACCTCCCATTGACTTCACCTATTCTAAGAAAGGACATCTCCAAAGCCATGTCACTCTGCACAAGGAGCTCAGATCCCAGGGGAGGCTTGAAACCCAGCACAGCCTCCTCTGAGAAGCGTGGGCACGGCTGTGATGATTTCTGCTGTCCTGCAGAGTGCCACGTCAAGACAAGCGAAATCCCCTTGAAATCCATTTTTCAGAGCTGGATGGTTCTGGCTCAGCCTGAAGGGATGAATCAGACATCCCAGCTGGATCCTGGAGGGAGGAGGGAGAAGTGCCTCAGGTAGTCCCTGTGCCGGTCAGCCTAGACCCATAACCATGGGCCAGAGAGATGCTTAGTAGGAGTGTCATCTTTACAGGTGTTCTGGTTTTACCCTCAGACAAATGTCCTAGGGCTTACTGCTTCTCCCTGCCAGGTCTGTGAGGTTCACAGGCTTTCTTCACTAATAGATAAGAATCTATAATTTAGACAATTCAGTCTGTGAGAAAACTAAGGTATCCAGATAAAAAACTATTCAGTCTTTTATCAACTTCCCCACAAGCAGAGGAGAGCATTTCCCTGGCACGGACAAATCAGGAATAGGACACCTATGAACTTCATCAGAAGCAGAGCTGAGACATCTCTATGAACTCTTATAAAAAGACCATGCAGTGGGTCCAGGACCCATTTCAGGAGGGAAAGGAAAGACTGGATGGAAAAATATCTCCAGAGAGAAGAACTCAGATTAGAGAACACACTATCAAGTCACCTATTGCTGCACTGGGATCTACCAAAACTGCCCAGTTCTGGCAAGCAGTACATTGAGTAGAGTACTTTGGTTTTATCTCCCCACCTGGAAACTGTTAAACTATATAAATCAGAAGCTTAACTAAAGGCCAGAAATTCTCTTTTTTTCCTGTAGACTCACTGGTTTCACATATCTCTCTTAGGGTTTCAACCCTCTTCTACAAAGCCACCCTTGCCCTCCCACCGCCCCGTATGATCTCATGGCACTCACATAGAGAATTTGCTGCCAAAACACATTTGCAATCTTCTGCCTTAAGCTACCCCTGTGTTCATCTCCCTGGACTCAGGCCACCCTCAATGTCCTCCAACAGCTTTGAGTCATATGCTCCCACCATCTGACCCCCTGGACTCCTCTCCTCTGCTAGAGAGGGGTTAAACCTGAAGCCAAGTGGAGTTGAACTCCAGCCCTTCCAAAGGGCTCACATTGCCCAGCAACAGATGGTGGAGTGCAACTTCTAACCAGCAGGAAAATGATGTTTTCCCCTCACAAACCGAAATATCAATAAAAAACTGACTGTATATTCCAAATTCAGTCTGAAAGCCGATTCCATTTTGCAGTTCAGAGCCTCAACCTTTATAATGTCACAGAGCAGCTGAAGTCTAAGTAATACCACTCAGTTTCTCTTTTGGTGTCTGAGAGGGATTAGTGAGGACCATGCCAGGCGACTTCATAGTGTGTGCGAAATTCCTGCTTAGGGAAGGAAGTGTTGCTGCTTGTTCCCTTCATGGCAGTAATAATGCAATCCCTGTTGAAATAGGAGGAATGAAAACTTTTACTAGTAATGCAAAGAACTAAGTTTCAGTAAGGAATATAACCTATTCTGGGAATATTCTCTTCAAGGAGGTTAATATGAAAGCTTTTACTTCTAGTCACGATCATTCCTACATTTTGAAAAAATCATAGAGGGGTTAGAATTGGAAAGGACCTTAAAGATCATCTAATTCCAACCCCTTTCCAAGGACAGGGATACCGCTCTCCAGGCCAGGTTGCTCCAAGCCCCATCCAACATGGACTTGAACACTTCCAGGGCTGGGGCAGCCACAGTTTCTCTGGGCAACCTGTGCCAGTGCCTCTGAACCCTCACAGCAAGAAGTTCTTCCTATCATCTAATCTAAATATTTCCTCTTTTAGTGTAAAACTGTTCCCACTTGTCCTACCACTATCTGGCTGTGCAAAAAGTCACTGTCACTGTTTTTTTCCAAGCCCTTTGTGCCACACTCATCCTATACTTTGCGAGTGACAGTCAGGTGCCATCCAATCCGGCAGTTCATCATTACTGCTTGCTGCTTTTAAGGCATGTTACAAAAAATGAAATGACATGCACACCTCTAAGTGAAACGTGATGGTAGGAACAGGTTTTGTGCAAGACAAGTGTTTTTCACGGCTGGTCTTTGGTCAGCACTCACAATTCTTCTTGTATTCCAGCCACCTCCAGAGCAGTTTAGGGAGTCCCTGGTACTGTGCTTGTAATACATTTAAAAATAACTCCTGCTCTCTAAAGCAGGAGCCAGAAGCTACTGTAACTTAGCAACATGACCAAGTACCAACAGTGCAAAAGAACCCCCCAAGACCCACCTGCTCCCTCGTTGCTCTTATTTATTTGCCAAAAGTTTGTTATTTACTGATAAGGAAAGCAAACAACGTATTACCCTGACACGTATGTTCCACATTTACCCACCAAATTTATTATCGACAAAGAAGTTCATAAGCAAACAAGAAATTAATAAAGCCCTGTGTACACAAGTGAAAGATGATAAGATCAGTAATATCGTCTGTCAGGCAAGTTAATATAATCAACTTGCTAATTGCATGAGAAGTACAAGAAAGCCATTTGCTTTGAAGAAACTTAATTCCCTATAATCAAATTTGAGTATGGCTCAACCAGTCTAAACCTTTCCTTTTTATGTGGTACGTATCAAAACATATGACCTGCTTTCTTCTGATCATTTGGGCTGCAAAAATATAACATAAGATGGGTTGTTCAGGGTTGCATCTAAAGTCCAGAAGAAATCAATGATAACTATTGAGAAAAAGACAGAGTTTTTTGCACATCGAATCTTTTTCTTGTACATTAATTAGTAATTATGCCTCAGATTTTTTCAAGTGAGCTATTTCTCCTGCTGACTCTTGCATTTTGGGCTATGGGAAACTGCATCTTCATTCTCAGGGGCAACATTGTTAAAAAATATTAATTCAGAGATAGAATTTTTAAATGAGGCTTTATTTTTTCTGAATTCTAAATGTGAAATACCATGAGCTTACATTAAAAAAAAAAAATATATAACCATCATACAGACAGTAAAGCACAGAATTGGAAGTTGAGGGTTTGGGTCCTTACTTTGTTTCTTTTCTTTCTTTTTTTCTTTGAACTTCCCCTTAAAAAATGCCAATCTTGTACACAATTCCACCGACCAACCAAGAGGCCATTGAAGTCTGAAAAAGCAATCAAACCTTCGGTAAGTGATAAATTGTCTTTTACACTGGTAATTAGGTTGGAGACAGCACTGACTTATTTCTCAAAACACCACAAAAAATGACCCTTAAATGGTTTCTACAGACAAGGCTTCTGCTAAGGAAGTGGAAGGCTCTTCCACCTTGTACTCTCGCTAACAAATCTACCCCTCCATGTGCCATAGCCACACATGACGCTGGTTATGGTCCTGGCACACATTTTTCAGAGCATTTCATTTAAAGGCTGACCCTTCCCAGCTTTGGGCTTCCACATTTGGATGGCATCAGCACAGCAAGGGCTCTGGGAGCCAGAGCTGCAGATCCCACCTGCATGTGGAGCCCTCAGCCAGCACAGACCTAATGGGTTTGGCTGCCAGCCTGCCCTTCTTAGTCTGAATATCCCAAATCAGGGAAGAGATTAGAGACTAGAGCAGCTCAGAGGCTGCCTAGATCAGTGCTCAGCCTTGGGAGCAGACACCATCCCTTTCCCATTTAGGTATTGGACTAAGGACTACTAAAGAATCTGTCTTAGACCTGGAAATCAAAACAACCTTGCATGCACTTGGCAATGTCGCCTTTCAGAAATGTTTTGCTTTGTTGAATAACACACAACAACTCTACAGGAAGTTTTTCTGGTCTCAGAGGATCTCAGTGAAGTCTGTGGAATATTTAGTCTTCTCCTGAAGCAAAACACAATGGGCAGTGCTGGGTCCATGCACTGTCTGTCACAGCACAGGACAAGACACATTTTAAGACCGGCTCCTGCACAATGAACAGGTTCCTTTATCTCCAGCCTAATAGGTATCTTCATTTGGGCTGAGCTGACTGTGGTCTCTAGGCAGAGATTTAGAAAAACCTCCCCATTATCTTTCAGTCATTCACTCTGGTTTGGCGTGAGCAAGTCCAGCTGCTTCTGAAAGAGAGAGGAAAGTGGAAGCAGCAGCAGCCGTGGCTCAGCCTTCTCCCTGGGGGCCAGGGGGCCCTGTGGTGCCCCTGATCATTTTGTGCTCCTTCCACATGCTATCAGCCATTCCATGAAGGTTTCCTTGCTGCTGAGCTGATGCCCTCATTAGAACACCAGAGAACTGATGGAAATGAGCTGCAGCCCTATGATGGTGCATGGGCAGCACCATCCTTGTCCTCCTGACCTTCTCCAGCAGCAACACCCCTGGCTGACCTCTAAACACAGCGATCTCCATACCCTTCAGGGAGAGGGAGTGCTACAGCAGCCAAATTCACAGCAAAATATCCTCTCTATGGGTGGCCTCATCTTCTTTCAGTGTTTAAGTTCCTGTCCCTGAGAGGCAAGCGGTAACTCTTGTTTGGAGTGACCAGGCTGATGGAGGCTCTGAAACAATCCTGCCTCTCTGAGCTGTTGTTATCCTCCCTTCAAAACATCCCCCTCAGGCACCACAGGAGGGATCATAAAAATGCTCTGTAGCCAAAGGTTAGTAGCTTCACCTCCCAAAAGAGGTTAAACACCTCGAGTTTAAAAACAAAACCCAACTCAGGATGTTAAATAACCAGCCCGTAGCTGCACAGCAAAATTGAGTACCAGACATGCATCTTCTACCAGAAGCCTACAAGCAGAGAAAAGTGGTCTTTAAAAATTAAAACATGTAAATACACATCATGATTCCACTGGTTCATGACCAGAAAGCACAGCTTACCCAGTTCTGTGACCAATCATTAATTTAAATTCCCAATGCACACAGAAATGCAGTTTCATACACAGATTATGTTGCAGTTTTCATGATCTAGTTTTGCTTTTCTTTACCCCTCCAGAATAGGACACCTGAATAACATTCAGAATAAAGGACCTTAAACCTCCAGCAGAGAAGACACCTTTATCTTGCCTTAATTTGTACTGCTTGTTTCAGAACGGCATTTTTAAGATTAAGATGAAGAGATATAAATGTAATCTCTCAGGAGTTAAAGCAAGCTACCTGTGGGCCTGATGTTCTTATGGTTTGCCTGAGGAAAACAAATCTTTCATCCTTATCTATGTATTTCTTTGCTAATTAAAATGCAAGGACTGCTTTAAACACTATTTACCCAAGGGGCCTTCAGCAGTGCTCTTTCACCATTAAAAAAAAATTAAAAAAACATACCAGCAGTGGAAGGTTTTAAAGATGCCACATACAAAAGCCACTCATTAATATTCCTGAAGAGTACTATTATCAAAGCAGGATACTAACACTACAGGTCTAGCTATACAAAACAATTGCCAATCTAAACACATGGCAACAAGTGAAATCAGAAGCAGTTGGAGATAGACACGGAGAATGTTCTCAGATCTTGTCGCCTGTTGCAGACAGCTGAGCAATTCAATGTCACCATTTGCATTTTTCCCTGGGTATTCCCAACACGATGCAGAAAACCCTGCAGCAGCGAGAGAAAATTATCCAGAGCAAATTGGGAAGGCTTGCAGTGCTGCTAGCAATGATTCTGTTATATTCCAAATTCAATTAGAAAGGGAGGCAGATAAAACAGCAGCACCTTGCTGATGAGGCAAATCTTTCCCAGGCTAAAGGATAAAGCAGTATTTCCAAAGTCTGTTCAAGCAAGAGATTTTACAAAACCTGACAACAGCAAATCCAAGTACAACAAGTTCTCTTAATACCCTTTGCTTCTGCTTGCCTCAAATCAGCCCAGAAACATTAATTATGGGTGTGGATCTGCAATTACAAACAAATGAGTGATCAGATCTCTGTGATTTTCTGCTTATCAGCCAGCCTGCCTTCATGGTATTTCAAGATAATGCATTTCAGTCTGTGTTTGCAATAGATTAGGGCCACGCATGTGGTCAGTTCGTCAGTCCAGCAACAAGCAGGAAATTATGAGGCACAGGAGCTCACATGCTTGGAATATCAGCAGCTCTGAAAGAAAGATGAGTGCCATGAAAAAGTCAGCTTTTGCCCTTGATTATTCTTACTTTTACCCCTGTACCCATTTTACCAATGGGCAGGTCGAGGCAACAACAGGTTACTGAATCAAGGCTGCACAGGGTATGAGTACAGAGACTGAAAAGCTGCACTGCTGCTATTTCCCCCTGGACTTTTCCCTATAAACAGAAACACTCCCACTTCTTTCAGCAGACAGCATTTTTAGCAGACTTGCTTTGCAGTCAACCAATTAGGAACCACCTTCAGAGATGGGTAAGACTGGAAATAAATTTATGGCCAATTTTGAAGGGTCTATATTTAAATGAAAAGAAGGAAGTACAATTATTTCTGAAATCATTTCTGAAGATGAGATTCCTCTGGGAAAAATACCCACTACATGGCTCGAAAATTAGTGATATCATCTACTTTAAGATAAATCATCCACTTTAAGATAAATCATCCTCATTACATTGTAGTGCCCTTATGCCTAGAATTCACACATCCTCTAGGAAAAGAGGGTGGTCAGGCACTGCCCAGGCTCCCCAGGGAATGGTCACAGCCCCAAGGCTGTCAGAGCTCCAGGAGCATTTGGATAACACTCTCAGCACAGGGGGGGATTGTTGGGGGGTCTGCAGGGTCAGGAGTTGGGCTCAATGATCCTTGTGGGCCCCTTCCCACTCAGGATATTCTGTCATTCTCAGACACTGAACAAATCCATCTCAGGAAGGCAAGTCTTGCCCCCAGACCTTCTATTCAAGGGTGCTACACTGAGGGAATATCTCCATATTCTAGCACCTTACTTCTGTCTTGTGTCACGTTCTCCTTCTGGAAGGAAAGCAACCTTGGACCACCTTGGG
The DNA here is from genome assembly GCA_013400675.1 of Oxylabes madagascariensis. Lineage (NCBI taxonomy): Eukaryota > Metazoa > Chordata > Aves > Passeriformes > Timaliidae > Oxylabes > Oxylabes madagascariensis. The sequence continues at coordinate 95,112 of VYZR01054938.1, read as the reverse complement.
ATCCTGCAAACCTGAGAGGAAACCAATCAGTAACTGGAACCTTCTGCCTGGGCATGGGGAACGTGAAAAGGCTGGAATCAAAATCATCCTTTGTGCAAGCAACGGGAGAGCAGAGATCTGATAAGGACCCAACTTTCAAAAACTGGAATCCATTTTAGCAGCCAGAATTAACTGACAGCATAAATGCAACCACTTCAGCTGTCTACCAAGTGACTGGTGCATACAAATCAAGGATGCTCAGTGTCTAAATGCTAATGTCTTCATAGACTATGCAAGCACAAATTTGCACCTACAACAAGTGGAAGTCACTTCCTTTAAACCTTAACAAACGTGACTGAGAGAAAGGAAAATGAGAAAGGCAACATGAATATTTCAGGGTGTGCATCCTGAAAGCTTTGGTGCAGCTGCACAGCTCCAATTAAATTCAATAGGAAAGTCACATCTAAAACCCTGAGCAATGCTTTGAAAAGTCTAAGGGTTTGTTGTCAGAGGATGACTCTCAGAGTCAACTGCTTTTGTTCAGCAGAAGCCTTCACAGAAGGATGAAGCACAGTCTCTCCTCTTACAGAAAGCGGAGGCTGAAGAGAGCAGGAAGGGAAGAAGGAAATTCAGAACAGACATTGGAATAATTCTGTCCAGCTCAGTATCTAAGGAATCACACTGACATTATTTGTAATGGAAATGATACAAAGAGGTCAGGCTTTGGCTTTTCCATTACCCATCATCAGAGATGATTCAGAACAATTCCCATTTTCTTTGAACCAGTAAAGCCCAATCGGATGAAGGTGGCTCCTGGATAAAAGGATCAGCCACTGATCCAATTCTAATCAGCACAATGATAATTCTCTTACCTCCAGCAGGATTAATTTGATTGTTTGAATAAACAATTTGGTTCATCTTTTGGAAGCGCTCAGAGAGCCCAGATGTCTTTGGACATGTGTCAGTGCTTTACTGTGGAGCAGGGTGTGCTTTTCAAAATACTCTCATGGCTATCTCCTTTTCCTGGGCTTTGGTTCCCATCACAGCCTGTGATGGAACATCCCATTTTATCTTGGTTTAAAATTAGGCTGGAAGATACAGTCCAGGAGCTCACCTACTGCCCTCCAGCAAACAGTCATGCTACAGCTACCTGAAATAAATCCTCTGAAATGTGTGGAGTGGGGCCTGAAACTGCAGCACACTTTTGCTCTACAGCTGTTCCCCCCTTGAGATCACAGCTCATTAATAGGTGCAGAGCCTTCAGCGCCTCCTGAGCAGGGTCACACATGTGTCCACAGTCACAAAGAGTTTACATTAAAAAGCATTGCAGATGCTGGAAAATCATCTTTCTTTTGTATATGACAAGTTGGAGTCTACTAACGACTGTGTTGATTTGCAAAATTCCAATTATAAAGGACTATTTAGATAAACTGTTTCTAGCAGGAATCACAAACTGCCGTATTCCCCTCAGACGTGATGAGTGACAATTTTTTGTCTCAATATTTTTGCTCTTAAGATGTTTTCTCTTTCCATAATTTTTAGTAATTTGTGTTATTTCATGACATGTCTGTGGCATCGTATCTACATATCATTACTTCAACTTGTCATGTCACATTCCACAAGACTACTGCTGCCATGTCAAATCCTCGCCGAGCAGAGCACTTGCTTTTCTTTATCATTAAGGGCAGCTGCTACTCTGTACAAATTGAAACATCAATATACTGCAGAAAGGTTCCAGGCTGCTGGAAACAGTTGCTCCTGAAATTAGTACACAAAATGCTTATCTTTTTTTTTTTTTTCTCCTTCCTTGTTCAAAGTGTTAACCTGTATCACTTCAACACAAACAGGAGGCATCTTGTTCAAAGAAACAAACTGAAGGGGGTTCAAGCATCCAGAGTCTGGTTTTGAATGCCTAAAGAGACAAAAAGAATGTGAGGGAAGGTCATATTTTTAGATACCTTTTGTACCTAACAGTACATGCAGAGATCACAGAAATATCAATTGTAGTCATAGAGGAAGCCTTTGACATATCTGGAAATTTAAGCTTACATCATTTGCATCCCACTGCAGTGCTTTAACCATAAACCATTCATCCTGGCACAGCCATGAGTTCGATGAAGATAAAAGAGGAATAGAGAGAAGTCAGTAAGATTACGCACACCAGGGTAATTGTTTATATTTCAATTTTTCCCTGTCAATTGCTCAAGTGGAGTTGAATAAAACAGGATTCAGAAAATAAATCTCTTCTTAGATATCATCAAAAGGGTCGTAAATTCCAATACCCTTAGAAATGTCAGTCTTGGGGCCTTAATTCAGGTCTAGGAGAATTGCAGACACCAAACATTGTAGATTAGCCCCAGTTCAACTTTTGAGTGAACAAAGATGTCAGAAGAAATCAAATTCATTATGTTGTGCTCTAGAGGAAAGACAATGGTTGAGCCACTGTGCAAAATCACCAGTGCAGGGACCTCGTGAGTAAAAGTTCTGAAGTGTTACAGGCTTCTGAGTGACTGCAGGATGGAAGAAAAGCTGTAATTCCCTCCACTGACATCCCACTCAAAAGTCAAGCAACAGCAGCACCAGTGACTGGAAGACAAGACTTACAAATCTGCAGATGGAAGAAAAATCAATAAAAAAAATGAAATTGTGTTTGTTTGCAGGAGCAAACAGGCTAGGAGGGCATAGCTTAAATTTAGGTTTGCTCTCTTACTTTTCCATGTCAAAGATCTGCAAAGAATGGAGGAAAAGCAAGTTTATGGCCACAGTCACCCTCCAACAGCTTCTCAAAAGAAGTCAAATTTAGTTTTACATTAAGTGCTCTGCAGTACTTAGATCACAAGTTCACAAGGGCATGGAAGTAGTTTGCATATAAAATAAACAAGCAAATGAAGCAGAGGGAAACTCATGAAAAGAGAAATTTGGGAAAGCAAAAACAAAGGCAGAGTAATCAGGTGGTAGAAAAGTCTTTTCCACAAACAGCCTCACCTCTCCCTTTTTCTTCTCCCTTTCCAAGTCCAAAATATGGACCAAACATCATCAAAGTAGCAGACACTAATCCGTCATCAAACATTCCTTTTGATTACTGGCAGGGAAAAGAAAGGCAGGAGCTGCAGCTTTCCTCTGCGGGCAGGATTCAAAGGCAGCTCTCTGGAGGGGCAGTGGCACAGAGCAGGCTCTGCTCCCCATCAGGGGTCCCTGGCTACCAGCTCTCCTCTGCACGGGGGCTGGGACATCCCAGTGGCACCAGCCATCCTCAAATGGGGAACAGGCCAACCTGTTTGATCTCAAAAGCTACAGGGAGATGGCTGAGGAACATTACCAGGAGTTTCTTTTACCGGCAAACAAATTCGAAAGTTACAGTCTGGGTAGCAAGACAACCTTGCTTCAGCTTTTTTTTTT
>VYZR01054938.1:77378-91685 GCA_013400675.1 Oxylabes madagascariensis | reverse complement strand
TGAGGAACATTACCAGGAGTTTCTTTTACCGGCAAACAAATTCGAAAGTTACAGTCTGGGTAGCAAGACAACCTTGCTTCAGCTTTTTTTTTTTCTTTTTTTACTGGATTAGAAAAACACTGATTAAAAGTCAGTCTTACACGTCAGTTTAAGGTAACCTTCTCTTGCACTCTCTTTCTCAGCAGACAGCAACACTACCTTTGAAGATAACCATTCATGCATAAAATTACTAATAGAGACCATCTATCTGACAAATGTCTGTTCCTTAATAATTCATATCACTTGATCTATTTTCAAAGGTTAGTCTTACATTTAAAATTACAGTTCTGAATAGGTCAGCCTGTTACTTAAAGATAAATTACTCCACCTCCCTGTGTTACAGTGTTATGTTTTGATAATGACAGGCTTTTTATTCCCATGCTTTCCTCTTCCTTCTCAGAATCAGCATAGCAAAGGAGCAACACAACCCACCTTGCCCACACCTCCCAACAGTCACATTTTGATTCTTTTGGACTAAGGCAGTCTGAGCATCGACTTACAGTCCTTTACCTGCTTTTAGTAAAGACTTAGGAAAGACTCAGCACTCCAGGGTGAAAAGATGAATCAATGATGCGTGATAGGACTAAGCTTGGTCCTGCTGTGTGGGAGCTAAAATGCTGTATAACCAATGCTATTACATTCATAGTAATTAAAGGATAATTTCTGCTCTCCTCTAGATAGATAAAGCAATAAAATGACAATGTTTAAAGAGGAAATGCCAGTGTAATGTTCATGCATTTAACAACTACCCAGGAGATACGCATTGTAAATATACCTATAACAGAGAAGTTCCTACTGTTTTATATAAGGAAGCATTTTGTGCTGGTAATTTCATACCACGGAGTAAGTCTGGAAAGTTACTGGACCATAGACAACTTACTTTTTTCTTTTTTGAACACACGGTATTGGTATTTTTCTATGATTGTGAAGAAGTGTCAGGTTATAACAGTTTGTCACATCTCTTATTACAAATACATTTCTGAACTGCTGAGGGTGAAAAGCTCTTCTCAGGCAAGCCAGACATCTGCACACCAGATTAGCTGCCCGTCTGTTAGCTCGGCAGTGGCAGGAGGGAAGGGAAGAGCAGTGGTTGGAGCCTGTGGACATTCTGTGGGAGCTGCAGAAGTGGAGGTCTCCAGGAGCAGTGTCCAGCAGCAGGAGTGCCAGCAGAGCAGTGACATCCCTCCAGCACAGAGCTGCTCCTGGGTCTGGGACAGGACAGAGCCCCACCCTGCACACACACCATCTGCACAGGGAAATTGAGATGGAAAGCAGTCATCCCAGGGAGCTGCTGGGTCTTGTGCAGCAGTCCTGCAGGATTTCTCCAAGTTGTGCTCCCGATGTCATAGCTCAGGTGGAATAACTGGCCTTTGCTTTGCAGATAAAAGCAAAATGAGAATCTGTGTGACCCCTTGAAAACAGACTCGGAGGTTTGCTCTGTCTGCCATGAAGTCAGTGCAGTTAATGGAATTGTCTCTATCGTTCCTGGGCTGTGCACCACATTCTCCCCAGAGTTAAGCAGGACAAGTTTAGAAATAATGCATCCATTTCAAATGGGATTTCCTGAGGCCCCTTCTGAAGTAACTGCATGGATACAATGCATGTATATGAAGAGCAAGAGGTCAGCACCTTCAGCAGATACTGCACAAACAAGCATCAGGTTCCAGGCACAAGTACCAGCAGTTACCCAGAGGCAAATTATTCACAATGGTTTGTGATAAACAAATAAGTGATAAATCAATAAACCAACCAACCCCAACTACAAAGATTCCAAATCCCTTTTGCAGATGCAACCCAGGAGAGAAGAACCCAGCCCAGAATATGAGCAGCTACCAGGGTCTCAGGACAGAGGACTTTTTGTCATTGTAGCCCATTTAATGTACAAAATGCAACAAAGGACTTGAAAAAAATTTTGACACTGCTGTAGGAATTGACAGGCCAACCCCTCTAATGCTCAGACAGCCTGTCCTTTAGCTATCTAGAGTGTCAGTGCTGACTTTCCTGAAGCATTTGGCTCCTGTGTGACTCCTCCTCTGCAGCTCCTCACTCTGAATCTTCCACTTGGAGCATTACACAACTCTGGGTGTACCCAGTGTCCCAGGAACAAAGTGCTTCCCACTTCACAGAGAGCAAACACAGTTAAGGAAGAACTACAGATGTTATTTCAGACCCTGGGCAATAAATGATTCACAAAGAAACAAAGCAGACTTCAGATGGCCCTAGGGAGACCACCAAAGGTACAGTAAAAGAAAGAATGGATGAAATGCATAGTTTGTATTTTTTATTTTATTTTTTTTTTAGCTAACTAGATATGAAGGACCGCAAAACTTGGTGTATCCCATTGTCAGCTCTTCCATGTATCAGCAGAGCCTCTGTTTAATGTAAGGGGATCTACCCAAATGTAGGGGTTCAGGAGAGGCAACAGTGGTGTAGGAAACTGCAGCCCACAGGGCAGGACTCCACCAGTGCAAGAGATGCTTTTACTCCATTGGCAAATGTGAATTGTCATATTCAGTCCATCCATTATTATTCCTTTGTAGATGGTTGTGACATCTAATTCTCTCGGGGCTTGTAAAGCATGAAAAACCCTATATCTTCACCACAATCTAAAACATTTAAAATGTTTTAAATTGTCTGGGTTACCCCAGATCACCCTCCCCAGCGAGAAACTAATTCAGACTGCCTTAAGTACAGTCTTTTTGGCAAACTCTGACCAGTGAATCCACCTTTCTTACTTCAAAGTATAGTCCTCTTCTTGACATGGAAGGATATAGTAGCTACAGTTAAAAAAAAAAAATCAGGAACAAACTCATACAAAAAAAAAGAAAGCCCACCCCAAAAACCATTGCATTGTACAGCAAGCACCATGTCTGTGTATCTGTATAGACCAGGGAGTTCTGACTCCAGCCATGCTCCAGCTTCTTTTTTGCTAATCTATTTGAGTCAGGGCTGGACAAGACAAAGCCTGATGCCTGCAATTGTCCCAGCCCAGGTGGAGTCTCATTTTTTCCAGCCAGCAATCCTATATTTCCTGTACCTAGAGCCTATTCTGATTCTCCCAGCTTGAGGCCCCGTTGGCCTTTCCTTTGCCATGACTCTTGCTGTGTGATTATCTACATTTGCTCACTTGTTCTGTGATCATCCAGAGGCCACACGGCAGGATCTCTGTTGCTTTAACGTGCACCAAATCCCATCAGTTCCAGTGCTGTGGCTGGCAGGGCAGGCTCTCATTCCTTAGTCACCCTCTGAAATGGCAAGGCACAGAGTTGCCAGCGCTGTCTGATTGCACCCAGAGCCAATTACATCAGCCTTCTGCCAACCTGGGGCTTATCTGCTCCCAGGAATTAAATCCTGTTTTGCTGCAATGCACAACCAAAGTTTTAAGTTCCTTGGCCAATTTATTACAATTAGTCTTTCTGCAGTGTGTTTGGTCTTCTTTATAATTATCCCGCAGAGGCTGTGGCTCTGAGAATTGCTCTGTGCACTCCTCTGCTTCCCCAGATCCCACACTTTGATGGAGAGGCAAATACTTACTTTTTCACCCCCATTCCCTCCTGTACACGTAAATCAAGTAAATTGAAACAATTGAAGCTGCACTCAGTGCTTGGAGAGTGGCTCTAAGGGTAGGAGATGAACTGACAGGCTGCAAAACGAGCAGCTCAGTTTCTCCACTTTGGGAAGTTTATTCACAATAGATTTCCTCTGATTGAATCACCTGGAGTTGGTTTGTTCATTTTCTGTTTGTCATCTCATATAACAGAGCAGCCCAGTGCTGTTCCTTTCTGAGGGGCAGGTAGGAAAACAACCACACGAGGTGTTTTCCCACAGAGCTTTCCAGAGTGCCCCTCCCCAAGTAAACCTCTCCAGGAGGGATGGGGACCCATCTGGAGGATGGCCCGACATCACCACCAGAGGAAGAAATTCCCTGGGCTATTCCTTTCACGTCTCTTAGCACCTGGATTTACTTTCTATGAGAAGTGGTGGGAACAGTGTTAGGGTATCAGTCCTGGCAGGAGACATGTAGAAAGAAGGAATTAATTTATGGTGTTTAAAGAAGGGAAAAGACTTCCAGGGACGTCTCTTGAGGCTGACAGTTGGGGTAGGCTGCCTCAGGGCTGTGAGTTAAGGATTTGTGAGAACCAAACTCCCACTAGTTCTCAGGTTAGCAATCCTTTTTTCTTTCTCTGCAGAAGACAAAAGACTGGATGGATTCTGAGGTGGTCCTCAGCAGGACCTCCCTGGTAGACATCAAGGCCAGCTGCCCTGAAGACAGGACTGAAAGATCTACTTTTTCTGAAGTTTCACCAAAAGGTGATGGGTTGAACCATGCAAAATCCTGATGCTGACCTAATTTTACCAAGAACAAAATTTCATTGCCTCTGGTACAGAAGTATTATTTGCCTATATTACTTAAGTCAAGATTTATAAAGTACCCAAAATTCTCTGAGGGACTGGCAAGCATTGAATTTATTTATGTGTAAATTACACATGCGCAGGGTATTTTGGCTGTACCTCTTCCCCTTCCTGAGCTTTTTCTCAACCTGAGAACAAACCTCTTGTTTACTAACCTCCCCAATATGTTCTGTGGCAAGCTCACCAAGAATAAGATTTATTTCCCCTGTGGCATTTGAAGTTGCACACGTAACTCTGTGAAGTCTAGAGTAACCCCAAGCATTTTCACAGAGAAGCACATGGCCATGCCAGGCAGGTGTTCCTCAAAGTCCTCGAACCATTATCACTGTGAGTCATGCCTGTTGCTTTTGTTTCCTGGAACGTTTCACTCCGTGGCTGCACATCACATACGAGTTGTTGGGAAGAGGACCATGCTCACATTTGGGATCTGTTTGTTTCTCTGAGGATGTTTTGATGCAACTGTCTCAGCCATTTCACCTTCAACTGGCCCCCCTTTCCACAGATGACCAGTCATCCAAAACACCAGAGAGATTTTAAGCCTCCTTGATCTAAGGGGAGCAGATGAAAAAAGACATGATGCAGGCAAATGTCACATTTGTGTCACTGACTGAAACCCTGCTGCCAGGATACATTATTCAGTACCTAGCAGACCTCCTGATATAACCCTGAGCTGAACTCTCCTTAAAAGATCAGCCATCCGTGGCTTCCCCACAGCAGGTGGAAAGATTTGCTGCCACAGCCCTGGGGTCAGAGAGAGGAATACCCACACTGTGTGCCCACACAGCCCATGGAAATGATTTCTATGACAAGCAAAGTGTCCACTTTTTCTACATGGTGAATTCTCTGCTGTGAACCTGTATCTGTATCTATATGAATAAGGGAGTGCTGACTCCAGGCACTGAGGATCAGTTGGTCTCCTACTCTGCTTGGATGTCTATGCCAATGAACAATATGAAAACATACTGGTTCTTTTCTCCCAAACATATTATTACTGCTAAAATATTTGATGCTAACAAGGAGAGAGCAGAAACAGATCTATCAGCTCACACCTGCAATCCCTGTCTTACTTCACATCATCAGAGAGGACTGGAGAGAGAACCAGGGTGGAAGCTGTTCCCTGAGCAGCCCCTCCCTGTGCTCTGACACAGAGCAGGACACAATCATCTCCTGCCTCGTGCGCAGCCTCACCTCCCATCAGACAGGGAGAAAAGATACTGACAGGTTCTGATCAGGTTCTGCCCTCCTTGTTCCTCTTAACTGGCTCTCTGCTAGAATCTGTTTTGGGGGTAATGGAAAGGAAAATTGAGTTAGAGCTTTTTAAAGGGTTTGCTAAAGAATTTATTCATGAAAGACTGCAAGGCCTGAGTTTTCCATCAAACACCACCACAGGCTTAGTTAACCAACACTCACCTAAGACTTCTACTAGAAAAGCCAGGATGCTGCTTTCCTATTTCTTCAGTACATTTTTACATTTCTTGGCCATGTACTGCCCCTGGAGAGCATCAGTCCATCTCCCACAGTAATGAGATCAGCATCAGAGAACAGCCTGGCACAGCTTATGTAAATCCTAACCTTCTCATACTTCAAGACATCTCCTTTGCAACTGCAAGATGCCCTATGCCAAAAAGCCAAAACTCTCCATTCCATTCCATTCCATTCCATTCCATTCCATTCCATTCCATTCCATTCCATTCCATTCCATTCCATTCCAAGAGTGTCTAGAGATGCAGAAATATCCACTGCTGCTTGCTCTTTTTGAAATTGAAATTAAAAACTATGCAAGCCAGTCAGTGTTGGGCATAAGAAATATAATTCAAATGTATACCAGAACAAAGACTGGTAACTATGGGGCTGGCAGGCCACACAATCTGTTATAGAGACCTCTGGGGACTGCAAACTCAACCACTGTGTCACAGTGAGGCCAAAAGGCAAAAACCAGGTCATAAAGGCACAGACAGCCATACAACAGGCATATGGCATCTGAGATTAGAGCCAGCAGACCTTTTACTTCTAAAATCTCTCATAGTGTTACAGCTGGAGCTCCCAGAATACAAAAAAGCTGTAAGACCAGATCATCAGCCCCAACCCTTCTGGGTGTGCTCCAGCCACACAGTGCTGGAGAGGGAAATTTTATTTTTGGTTGTGTGTTCCATCTGTCCCAATCCACAGACAAGGTGCTGGCCAGGCACAGCCTTGAGATGCTTCTGTTCCCCTCAGACCCAAAGGTTACGCTTATAAAGTACACTAGTTAAGCAATAAAATCATAAAACTGTGATGGGATGACCCTGGCTGCACTCTTGGTGTCCACCAAAGCTGCTCAGTCGCTCCCTTCCTCAGCTGGACAGGGGAGAGAAAATAAAATTAAAGGCTCATGGGTCAAGCCTTTCTCTTACTCCTCTCTCCCAGCTGCAGATGTGCAGGTTTTTTCCCCCTCTTCTTCAAAACACAGAGCCAGATAGAGTCTCCTAAGTTACCTTTGCTGCCACAGGACCCATCCACCGTGTGATCAGGACAGAGCGCATGACACGCGCAGATGATTAATGATAGCAGTAATTAAGAAGGTGTCTGATGTTCACATGTAAAGTCCTGGCTGTTCCCCTCTGGACCTCAGCTTCTGCAGTCAGGTAACTCCTGACAATCCCTGCAGCAGTGATTTATCTTTCTATCAGGCAATGCATGGGACGTCTCACTTCTCGCTGCCGGGGGATTGCAGCTCTCCATCCTAATCAAGAGCACACAAGGCAGATAAGGTGCTCAGGTTTAATGTCTGAAACCCTGGAGTTGTTGGGGAAAAGGTTTGGTACAGAGTGTAGAAACGTCAGGGCAGACTGAAGTGAGATGAACTTTTTCAAACCTTTTGTTTAAGTGATTGATAGAATATTCTAAATAATTACAGTCATGGCCAGCCCAAGCCATTACCTTTAGCAGATTTTTTTTATGATCTTGTCTGAGTGTTTTTAAAACTTTTTGTTCTCTCTTTTAAATTAAAAGATAATGCTTCAAATTATCCAAGATTTACTCTAATCTTGTTAGAAATAAAGTAAACTTCAGAAACTTGTTGAAACCAACAGTGAAGTCACAGAGTAGTCTGGAACAGTTTCAATGTCCAGAGGAGTGGGGCAAGCAGCAGGGAATGGCAGGAGGTCCAGGGAGAGTGGGTGCTGGGTTTTTTTGAGTGTTTGCTGCTCAAGAGCCCTTCAGAGGGATTCTGCTGAATCCCCATGCCCTTTCTCCCCAGACTCATCCATGACCAGTGGCAGAACCAAACCTGGAATGAGGTGCCAGGCAACGAGCTGATGCCTCAAAGTCATCCAAGACTGAAAAAGGCTGGATGGCCACAAGACCTCACGGCACGTAGAACACAACCATAACATCGAGATGTGAAAGATGCAAAAAGACAAACCCGAAAGCTTTGGCAACTTTTCCTCCATCAGGCAAACAGATATTGGCATCTATGTCTGCTCAGGCTTTGCCTGGTGAATAATTGATGCATTTCCATGTGTTTTTATTCAAAACTGACTTTCAAGTTCCAATATTTCCTGATATTCTTAAAGATTAGAAGCTGTTAATTGCGATTTTTGTAATCAACAAAGAGTCTACATCACCAGAGACTTGGAAATTTAAAAAAAATTTGAGAAAGAAGGAATGAAAGGAAAAACAAAAGGCATCTCTAATAACCGTGGCAGGAACTAGACAGACATTTCCTTCACACTGAGCTGTCAGTAAGTAAAAACATATTGTGGCAGGCTGTAGTTTACCTATGCTTGCATGCAGGCATGGGAGGCTCAGTGGGACTAATTACGAAAATATGATTATAATGGATTAGTAATTCTGTCAATCAGAAACATGCATATGGTAACAAAAGAGCAATGGGTAAAAATGCCACAGGACAGGAGATTTGAATGCTGTGGGTTAGTACCAAAAGCATGTCTCACGGGAGAAAAAAGATTTGAGTTATGCTGGGGGAGAATTGCTGGGACTGTATATTTAATAAGAAATCATGTATCAGATCTATGGGCTCAGAAACACATTAAAACCAGCTGAAAAGCCATTTTTACCCCTTCTCCCTAAAAGTGGTTTTGACAGACTTGGAAAGGGTGTGTTTTCAAGTTGCACCAAAACTTTGCAGGCAGAACTGGTAAACTTCAGCCTGAGGTGGACTTGCTCAATCAAAAGAGAGTGTGACATCTCAACCACCAAGGACATTTCATTCATCAGTGAAACCACATTCTAGAATCAAAGAACAAGAAAATCTGTGGAAAACATTGCCATTTAAAATTGGAGAAGAAGAAAGTGTCTTTGAATCTGTTTCCCTAATGGATATTGTTCCTTTTCCTCCTCACCCATGCCTGGTTTGTGATTCAGAACCTGCAGTAGAGCTGGACTGTGCTCAGGATGTCTCAGGGAAGGGAGCCGAGGACCTGTCCCCTGCCTTCTTTTCTACATAAAAGCACCATGAAGCAATTTATTCCGTAAAACAATGTGATTTTAGTAAATAACTGCAAGCACTTCAAACTCCATTCTCTGCTCTGAAGCCCTGCCAACCCGTGCCCCAATGGCCTGGCCAGCTCTTGGCACATGAACATGGGTTTCTCACCGTTTGTGTTCCTTGCTAGCTCGGGGGGTCTGAGGCAGCTCCCGTGTTTCTGGGCCAGTCTGGAAGGCAGTGCTGCTCCAGGGGAAGCAGCCACCTCCTGGCTCAGCCTCCACAAGCCGAGGAGAGCCAAGTGCAGCTGGGATCAGATCTGTCTGCGGCTCCCTGGGAGGCTTGGGAGTGCTGGCATCTGGAAAATTAGGATGCTTCAGCTTCCCTGGCTTTCTCCTTTGGACTTTGTAAAGTGGGGATGGAGGGGGCTGGGAGACTGATGGAAACCAGCCTGTCAGACTGTTATACTTGTACACTCATATATAGCCTCTTATACTACAGATAACTGCCAGAGTGCTGCTGATGATAAAAGTATCTCTGTCCTATGGCTGATGTAGAGCCAGTCAGTTCAAGTCCTTCTAATCCCAGTTGGTTCCTCAGGTACTGGCACCAAAGCTGAAGGATGAAGAGTTTCTACATAAACCTTGACCGTAGAGCAGGGCTATGACAAGGCAGATCTAGTGAAGACAAAAGTATTTCCATATTCTTGGTTTTCCCTTTGACCTGCCACTTCGCAGATGCTTCAGGAGGCACTGTACCACTGACTGAGGGGACAAGAAAGGAAAATCCCAAACTGAAACACAGAGAATAACTCAGAATAGGTTCACACTCTCTTGTGACATCACCTTGTTTTTCCTCAAGTAAAAGTGCATCTTTTTCAATGGAATTGCTCTGAAATTATTCCTAAAACTGGATTCAAGTATCGGGTATGAGCCTGCCAGTGGCACCTCTGCTAGGATGGAGAAGAAAGAAAGGAGCAAGCTGGCACAAGCAGTCAGCAGCTAAAAAAAAAAAAGTGCCCATTCAAATGGAGGATCAGTTTAATTTTTTATATAATTTCTATCCTACAGCCTAGCAGGTAGAAACAAAGACTTTATGCTGGTAAAGGCACATTAAAAAAAAGCCATCATAATCAGAATGTCCAACCCATAAAGATGTGCTCCTAGCCCCAGTCTAAACCATTGACCAGCAGGAAGTGCCACCAGGAAAGAAAAAGATAATAGGGTGACAAAGAAGTAAATCCCATATGGGTGAGAGTAAAATCCATCTGGTTTGACTGGAACTTCTCTGCCCCCTTCAGCCAAGGGACTGATTTGTACAACATGATTGTACCCCATGATTTGAACCACAAAATGGTGCAGATGATTTCCTGCAACAACCTCCCTGAAAACCTGTTTGAAAACCAAGACTATGGAGGTAGAGGGGTAAACAAGGCACAGTGAGATGAACCCTGAGCACAAGGTCTTCCCCTTCTTTGTGAAAACCTCCTTTCACCACTTTGTTCTACAAAAATCCCATTGCTTCAGCAGCAACAGACTGAGATCAGCTCAGGGGCTTCCTTGGGAGTTCCTTCCCAAAAGGCACAAACAAATTAATTGTCAAAAGCAAGAATGCACAGAACTTTAGGATCTACAGTTTTCAGCAGATTCTTGGACCATCAGCTCCAATTTGTGCTTGTTTTCACGTGCAAGTGGGTGAGCAGTAAGCACAGGTGTGCTGTCATTCTTGTAGAATAACTTCCTTCCACAAACAAGTTTCTCCCTGCTGAGCATTTTCGGAACCTGCTACTTACTATTTGTCCCTAAATGAGCAGCTGAGGGCTCCTACGTGACCTGTGCTGTGATTACAAGGGCTTTCCCTGAGCTTTGGTTTCAGATTAAGTAATTCACAAAATGGATTTTTTCTGCAGAAGTGGAATGACTGCTGCTGGAGGGGAAGGAAAAAAAAAATTAATTCAGCTCATTTTGAGACATCGCTGTGATTCAGAGGAAAAGCCAACAAAGGGACCATGTAAGCAAGGATAAGCTGTGGCAAAACTTATTAAATATGATTGTTTGGTAAAATGCCATCATGTTGCTAAGGGCGTTTTGGATGACAGTGAATCCAGCTCGTGCATGGTGCCCTCAGTCCAGCACATTTTATATCAAACATTCAAAAATCCTCGCTAGCTTTTTGAAGCCGTGGCAGGATGTTTGTCCCTGTGGTTTCTCAACATGCATTTGCACCGCCTTCAAGTCCCCACCTGTCAACAGCCCAGCATTGATTCGATTTCCAGGATCACAGGTTTCACTGCAAGTCACCCAAAGAGACCCAGCAAAGTCATTTGGACTTGGAAGAGCCTGTGTTGCCGGTGGATGCACCTGCAGTAGCTGCAGAGGGTGTTATATCCACTGAACAAGTCATTCTGAGGGCAGCAGATTTACAGCTGATTTCAATAACCTTTGTGGTTTAAAGCCTTGTCATTTTTGTGCACCATGAAAACATGTTCAGGTGTTTATGTTTTACCCAATACAAGCAGAGAAAGAAATTTAGACCCTGTGGGATCTGATGAGGCAGATCCATGAAAGGAACAGGATCATGCTCCTGGCTAGGAATTCTCTTTAGAAAGTGCAGGGACCTCCTAAACAGGTAACTAATGACTAGTCTCTGAAATTAGGATCACTTTGATCAAGATGTGCCACCACAAGATCTAAATTTTAGACAGCAGCTTAAAATTATCAGTTTTCATGAGACTTTCAGAAAAGAGGATTCTCAACACTTCACCTTCCCTCTCTCCACTGGCAATGTGAGAATTGCACTATTTAGCCAAACCCAGTACTCTGAAATGATGGAGCAGTAGGATGGAAATAGTTCAGATGTTGATAATATCACATATTTCATTGTCCTGCTGAAAAGATGAATTCAGCGGGCTCCTTGCACAGACCTCCCCACGTGTCTAATGAGACTATTTTCATGTACTTGGTGGCAGACACAAGAGAGGTGATGGAGGGAGCCAATTTTGGGAAGGACATTGGAGATTAATCAGCAGGTGCTCTCCCCGCCATGTGCATGTTCTCTGCTGAAAGCCACGAGCCCACTCAGAGCCCTGCTGCACAAAATCCCTGCAGGCTGTTGCAAAATGCAAGCCAGAGGCCAGCTGATTAGAAAGGCACTACAGCAAGATTGATTTTGGGTCTACGTCTTACATTTCAAGTGAGCAGAGTTCAAAACCAAGCTTTAAAGGGAAAACCAGCTCAGACATCAGGGAACAGGCACGAGGCAGGAATTGTGTAGCAATGGACTCTGCTGTGGAGCTGGGCTCGGGCTCTGCCAGGTGTGCTCAGGAACCACAGGCACATGCCCCAGGTATGGGCCAGCACCCCCAGCAGCTCTGAAATCCGGCCTGGGAACACGATACTCCAGCCCAGGGTTTAAATCAGGTGAGGTAACACTTGTCACCACTGCAGAATTTTCCCCTCTGAAGTCAATAAGGAATTCCCATCAACATTAAAGGATCCTTGAAAGAGTCCCAAAGCTGTCGTCTCGATTTTTTGTTCACATCTGACTGTGTTAGAAAGGAACCTGGTGGCAGCACTCACCACGAGTCCAATTTACCAGGCACAAAGATAAAAATGTACCTGAGAGCAACAGTGTTTGTCCACTAAACACAGAACTTTAAAGGGCTCCACTACATCAAGAATGTTGTTATTCATAACTACACCGTTCAACGACTTCCATGTTTTTTAGGAAACAGCAGTCTTAACAGCACCTGATCTTGAATTTCTTAAGGGAAAATGGCAATAGTAAAAAAATAATTATTCTAGTGCAGAGATAACGCAGGAAATATTATGAGGAAAAATCATTGGAAGTCAGTAAATAATCCCCAACCTCTCACTATGCTCTTTCTCTAAAATTATGTCACCATACTTTTACTATTTTCCTATATATCACATTTCTTTAGCTCAGCAAACTGGAGCATTTCTGGTATTTCATTACCCTGTGAACACAGCTACCGCTTAATTAATGACAACAATACTGTTTCTCAAGGACAAATAAATGCATTTTGATGATATCTGAACACAAAGGAGGAAATAACCTTTGGTCTGAGATAAAGAAAAGAAAGTAGCATAGAAGAAAGGTGCATAATTAGCATAGGAGTGAAGAGTTTTATATGATTAAAGAGGTTTCATTAAAGAAAGGGCTTCTCTTAAAGAAGGGTGTGTGTGCCCAAGTCAGTCTGGTTTTCCTGTGCTATGCACTCTACTCAAACCTATCCTTTCTCCCATAATCTCTCACAGCATCTTTCACTTTCTGAGGGCTGCCAGCATTTACCTCCCTGCCATGTTCTTCTCAGATTCCAGCATTCCCCATTAAAAGGTAAGGTTTCCACTTACTCACAGTCACAAGATTCATTCTCCTGAGGCAATATCTTTCACATCCTCTCTCCACCTACTTTTCCTGTGTAACTAATTCCTACAGATCTTACAGGGACTCCTCAGTTCAAACACCAGCTCTGCCAAGGTCAGAGCCCTCCTACGCTCAGCAGCGATGGATGCAGATCCTTTTTCATCCCCTCCTCTCCCACTAGAAATGAGAGACAGGGAAAAACCCTTCTCTCTCATTTTTAAAATAGTTTTGTTCAGCCGGAGCTCTGCTACCACCTTTCAAATGATGGCAACTGCTGGTAATTGAAAAAAAAAAAAAAAAAAAACAAACGGGGAAGAGTTTATGACTCCAATTGAGAGCAATAGCCCCTTATTATCAGGGCTACAGATTCTGCTATAGCCACACACCATCAGCAGCATTCCCCACTTCCCTTTTCCCCAGGAAAATGGGACCACTCACAGACTAAAGGAGAATCCTTCACAAGATGCATGGCAGAGTGTGCCTGCAGTTTGTCAAGGCAAAGTAAGAAAAAGATTTTATTGGTATCATTTTATTTCCAGTTAAGTCCCATAAAATCAATCTCTGGGAAGTTCCAGAGGTTGATGTCTGCATTTACAGGCTAATGCAGCGAGCGGGCATAGCTGGAAATAGATAGATGTAAAAGGAGACAGCAGCAATGCAAATGGGACTGAATCAGAAAATTATGCCCTGAATGGCAAGACTGTAAAAACAGCAGAGGCAGAGCGAGTAAAACTGAGATATGCCTGTGTACACTGTGGTTTGTAAATACCGTGTGGGAGCAGGCGTGGTGACAGGGCAGCACTGGAGAACAGCAGCCTTTCCTCTAGGAAATTGTTACACACTTTCAGAACTGAGTTTGGATCCAAAGAGAGCAGAAGCGCCAAACTATGCAAAAATGCTTGTGTATGCAAAGCTCCAACTGCACGCAAAAAGCTCTAAACTTAAATTTTTCTAGATGAGTCCTGCTGCGTTTTTGAAGTCATGTACAAAAAAAAAAAAAAAAACCAAAAAAAAAAAAAAAAAAAAACAAGGCTTTTTTAAAT
>VYZR01054938.1:0-77311 GCA_013400675.1 Oxylabes madagascariensis | reverse complement strand
CAGTTCAAATTGGACCTCAATCCTTTTGCCTTCTTTGTGGCTACAGAGCAGGATCCAAACACGCCACAAGTTTCAATGTTCCCTCCCCGCTGAGTAGGCACCACTACAAAGCGTTGATAACTCAACCTTTCCCTTTAAACATGAAACAGCGTTTTGAGTCAGGACCTGTGGGCTTTTTCTTAGTTTGGATCCCATTTTAGCTGCTGCCTAAAGCAGAACGCCTGGAGCATAAATGAGAGGGCAAAAATCTAAGTCAGAGGTATTCTGCTAACTCTAATTTATATTTCGACTAGCTAAAATCAAAACACGGGGAATTGGAAATAAAAGCTGTGATTCTCAGGACAGCCCATGGCCCAAAAAGGAGATGTAGCAGGGAGCTCTGTGCCTGCTGCTGCTGTGGGATTGAGTGGACCTCACTCAGTAAGTGGGGCTGCACACAAGACGAGCACATATTTGACCTTTGAAATAATTCCCTCCTTGTGGAAGCAAAATCTGACTTCACACCCACAAAAAGTGCTCTTCCAAATAGACAACAACCAATTTCAGGAGCAGAAATTGGAAACACACGTAATGTACAGCAGGGATGGTCTGTGTGGGTCAGGAACAGAGAAAATTCACCCACAAAAAAAGCTGTTCTGCTTTCTTTTCTCTCCAGCCCATTCCTGTCCAAGGACTTGGAGGTTTGGTGCCCTGCTCCAAACGTGCTCTGAGCTAAACTCTGTCCTGCTCCCAGCTCTCATCCCTCCCAGACAAGCAGCTGCCTGCACGTGTCACACAGGGCACCCCAGGAAGAAAGTTCCTCGCTCACAAATAAATACATCCCTTCCTAAAAGTGGAAGAGGTGAATCAACATCACATCATTCTTGGTTCTTAGGGAATCTCAGGAAGCTCATCCTTCCTGCACAAGTCAACAGGCAGATGTCACCAGCTTTAGAAATCACCTTTCAGTGCTTGGTCTATGCAGTTCTTGAGTTTTTTTCAGACCCTTCAAGTCTTGATTTTTAGCCCCTCATTCCATTCAGCAACTGCCTCTTTTTTAACAGGAATAATATAATTTTCAAACTTTTCCAAACAGCTCCATTTTTTATCCTCCTCCCAATTATACTGACCACCACTGGTTTTATTTATTTCTCTAATATCTCTCCAGTACTGCAGCATGCAGAAATACAAACTTTACTTCAGCTCTTTCCACAGCACCACATTAATCTCCCTCAGAACTCATTTCACCATCCACGTAGATTCTCTAAAAAAATTCAGTTAAAGGAATGATTCCCAAGTTTTATTTAATATTGGAAACATCATTTCATGGCTTGTTTTTTTAATGGTAAGAGTTTTTTAACTAGCACCTGGCAGAGGAGGATACATCAGCAAACATTTGAACTCAAAACACACCAAACATTGAAAGTGCCACTGATGTTGTACGTGTGGTTCTGCTGCCAGCAAACTGAATATAATGGAATAAATGCCACTTGCTGCATTTTTTTATGTCAATCTAAGCCTTTATTTTTGTCAGTAAGACAGAAAGGCTCTCTGCCTTTGGTGCTGCACCTGGTACAAGCCATCAGGACAGGCACAAAGAGATGCTAGGGGGCAACTGAGGCTGGAACAAGGAGGTTCCCACTGTGCTGATACAGCTGCTTTGTCTTTCCAGATGAAAAAGAAAAGCAAATCCACCTTCTGACTGAGCTTGCAAAAGCTGGGCTAAGCTTTTTCTAAGGCAAAGACCAGCTGCTCTTGCCCAGCATACAGCTTCTTTCCCAACTCTCACGAAACCTTGGCTCCTTCTCTAAGGTCTGCTGCTCTTAACACGGTGACTTCAAGAGTTCCAGCTGCCCAGCCATCCATGACAGGCTGGGAAAGGAAAAAAGAGATGGAAAATATATCTTTTACCCTGCGGCATTGTTTTGCTATAAAGTTGGAAAAAGTTGAGTGCTTGTGCCTACTGGACACTCCAAGTTTATCAATGTATTTTCTCTTGCAATATTTAGCAGGATGAATTTTTAACCACAGAAAACACTCCCTACAAAATGAGCTTATCCCTAATGACTCACAGCTTGCAGAGGTGAGCAAAGAACAATCTTTTACTACCGAAATTTTAACATTCCTTTGGGGGTTTCACAACAAACTGTTTTCCAGGTCAATTCATGCCCCTGCTCCGTGTAATCCATAAAGAGTCCCATTGCTAACAGATAACTGCAGTAATGTTACCTTTCTAATCAGGTCAGAGGAGGCAAAACAATCCCTTTAAAATTACCCCAACCAAAAACCACATCATAAATCTGCCTAGAGCTTCTAAACAACCTTTAGGAAGAAAGAGCACAGAGAGCATCAGAATAAAAATATTCTGAGAAACTTTGGAGTTCTCTGGAGGAAAAACCAAAATTTCCTTCTCCCCACAGGCAAGGGGAGAATCAGTTTACTTCCCATAGAATCAGTTTACAATGGGATCTTTTATACCCAAAGCACACAAAGGAAAGGACAGCTAAATGACCATGGGATGTTTCTAATAATCTGCATTCAGGTAGACAGTGGCTTTCAACAATTTCCCTTTTCTTGGGCACGTGTGATGAAGAGATGAAGCAAAATACTAGCAAAGGAAGAGCAAATACATTGGGCCATTTGACATTAATTCTGAATATTCGAAATGCAGAGGCACCCACATCCCACATTCCTGAGCTCACAGCTGCAAATAAAGGAGATTTTCAAGTGCACAAGTGCAGCTGCCTTCAGTCACCACAGAGTACAAAGACCTCAGCACGCATCCTCCTTCTGGCCTGCTGAAGCAAATATGCATCATGAAATAATAGATCAGCTTCTAAGGAGATAAATGCACACATTTGCTTTTATACCAGCTCCAAGAAATTGCATCACATCCTGCCTGGGCTAAATCAGGGCATGTAATATATGAACAGATAGGGCTTGTGCAAACAACATGACAAATAAATAGTTATATAGAGAGACTGTATATACATCACTGTGAGGTTTTACTAGACAAATAAATCAAAGTTGTAAACACTTTTGAAAAATAATTAGCTCAGCAGTTTACTTGGGTCCTTGTGTCTTTTCACTAGTCTGTAATAAAATGAAGCAACCTCACCTCAAGCTACTTTTGGTTTTCTATCACTCTGAGAAGCCTTTTTGAATGTGTTAATATTTATATTGCTGCCTTGAGTAGCAGCTCCATTATGGAGCCGGGCTCCATTGGGCTGGCTGCTCTCCACATGGATACCCATGAAAGGAACAGCCCGTGCTTAAAGTGCTGATTTTGATTTATTTACAGCTATTTTCTCTGGTCAGAAGGGGAAACAATTGTCTGAGCTGAATGCATGGTCAGCAAGCAACAACTCTAAGTCACATTAAGATGTTTTTACTCCTCAGCTAAATGCTAAAAGTGCGTGTTTTAGAGGAAACAGTGAACGTTGCTGCTGAAACCATTGAGCAGTGGAAGTGCCAAAAGTGACATCAATGTCTCAGGAGCGAGGGCTCTGTCAGACCTGCAGCTCAAGCAAACACATCCTGCTTCCAGACAGAGGCCCTCACACAGCCCAGCTATTCAGGTAAGAGCTCACAAACCCTGGACACCAAATGCGTATTTATTCCTCTTCTAGCCAAGCCCAGACCTACAGCCAGCTGGAAAATGCTTTTTTTACGGACTAAGCAACCATAGACGATACCATTAAATGTCCCTCCATTAACAAACTTCATTTCAGTCACTCTGCTGCAATGGATTTTTATTCCATTAAGCTCAGTGTACTCTCTCCACCCCTAGAAAGAAGAGCATGTGATAATGTTTAGTACAGCAGCCATTAATCTACATTTCTGGCACTGCTCTGGAGGTCTGAGCAGCAGAGATCACAGTCATGCACTTACAGTGGTTTCCTAAAGCCTCCAGCAAAGCCAGTTGCACTTGGTTTTATGACTTTTGGCTGGGTTAACTCTTATTTGCTGTCTCTACTGTTCATTTTCCTGAGTTCTAAAACTGCTATGGTAAGCAACCAAAGAAGCAGCAGGGTCCTAATGATAACTGGCCTTCATCTGCTATCTTGTCTGTGCAAAGGCATTACACAGAGAAGCCCCAGGCACGTAAATACAGCATTGCTAAGGCAGAGACAGCCCTTCATTGGCTGCAAGCAAGGATTACCAACTCTCAGATGGAAGGATCAGACTTTGATTCCAGAAGAAAATCGATGCATGAGCAAATGAAGAAGCAAACCAACTGGGATGATGTTAGAGAGGTGACTCATTCAACCAACAGCCCTTTAGCAAGGCAGAAGACCTCCCTGTAAAATGAATTCCCTTCTGGATTATTGCCTCCCAAAGCAATAACATAAATCCATCTAACATTTAAGCAAAGGGATATTGGATTTGACAGATCAACAATGATCGTGTTTGTCTACAGAGTTATAAGGTCACTAACTGAAGACCCAGCTGAGAAAAGCAGGAGCCTGTGGAAAGGAGCCAGATATCACAGGGTAGCTAAAGGAGATTAACCTTTGAGGGAAACAAAAGATATTAAGAAATCATCGAGGCAGAAGCAGACCCAGAGGAACCAGCAGTTAGTTCACTTTCCATTGCTAATAAGAGATACAGTAAAACCTGTGTCATTCCTCAGGATTTGTTGGGATTTGGTTTCTGGATATTTTTTTCCTCAAGGTGAAGATCAACTGACAGATCACACAGTCCAAACACCATGAAGTGTTTGCCATACAAAATAAGCCCTCCTTCAGAGCAGAAATCAAGCAAACAGTCTGGGTTCAAGAACCTCCAAAACTCTTTCTCCAGTCCCATCCATAGCCAAGCGATTTCTGACACCATTAATTTGTTTAAATTCATTTGCACCTTTAGGGGTATATTTTTTGCCTGATATTCCTATCATATCATGTTTTGAATTCCATATTAATGGGGAATGTGGCTATGGTAAATATGTGTATTTTTAACCTCCCTTGGATGACAAGAGGAATATAGCAGCAGGAGTGTACAGGGCAGGAACAGGACTTTAGTCATTTTTTTGAAAAACAAGTCATTGGTCTCCAGATTAATCACACTAACTGGTAAAACCAGTAAAAACTGGTGCAGGCAATTTCTAACCATAAAAAATGATCGTGTTGAGTAGCTGAACTGGTCTCTGAAGACAGCTGAAATCACCACATCCGAGCTGGATACTTGAAATAATCATCAGACCTTAAAACTATGCTGAAAAACTCCATAAATGCTGCCAAGGACCTCCAGCCTTCCAGACCACCTGATGTCTGCTGTGATAGAGAGAAACACAGCAGAAGTTTTCATTATAGAGTGCCAGCGCTGTTGTACTTTGAAAACCAGAAAAGAACAACCTGGTACCTAAAGCTGAACATCCCCATGTGCTCACACAGTGTCTGGTGCACAGCACACTGCCCTGTTTTTTACAGAAGCAACAGACACAGGAGAAGTTTCGAGTTCTACAAATACTGTAAACACACGAAAGCAGCTCATTTCTTCTGCTGCTTTCACTTTCAGCCCTCCAGGTTTGGAGAAGATCATCCTCTGACTGCAGCTCTGCCACCACAGCGCTCCTGCTGCAGTGGCTAATCCCAAACGAATTCTGCCAGCATCACTCAGCACCTTACAAGCCTCATGCAAACACTGCTTCACCTTGTCAGGTAACTGCAGGACCTCCAGCCCCAAGCTGGAAAAAAATGAATTATCTAGCCCTGTGCAGAACTGAGAGCAAAGCTTAGGAAATTCCTGCATCACCAGCTGCTGTTCAGATTCTTTTTTTCCTCCCCTCCAGCCTGGAAGGACTGAATTAAGAATTGCAACTGTGCCCGCAGCTTTCTCAAAGAGGCTCTGAGAAAAAAGGGAGCAGGCATTAAGCAGCAAGCAAGGATTAGTTATGCTCATTTGGGGAGACTTAATCCTGAGAAGAGGTAGCAGAGCTGCACAAAGAAGCAGACAAAAGACTCAAAATGCAATTCTTACAGACAAATAAAGAGCACCTCTCACCTGCAAACTCAACCCGTTCCAACATGATTTCCCTAAACTCTTTTCCACTCAGATTCTGCTTTTCTCCCCTTTTTGGTCATGTTCCTTTTATTCTATGTTGGCTGCCTTCATTTTTTATTTATTGTACTTCACCCCCATGATGATTTTCCTCAGTAAAGTTTTTAGCCGATTGCAGCAACTCACATCTCTTCTGACTTTCTGCTAGGAATTGATGGACAGCAGAGCTCATTATTTCACAGGTGCTCTCCTTTTGGAGAAGCTGCACCATTTACAATACAAGGGAGAGTGTGGTGGTGGCAAAGGGATTTTTCTGTCTGAGCCAGAACCTAGTGCTAAAATTTTCAATATTTAATCCATGCCCTCTGTGTAGGAAGATCAGGAGCAGTCTCCTTGTATACATGCCTATATCCATGCAAAAAAAACCCATCAGACCACACTGTCTGTTGGTGTAAAAGATGTAAGTCCCTCATGACAATGGTTTCTGCTCCAGGGTTGTTTTCATGTGTATCAGGCAGCCACTGCACCAGGGTTACAGCAGTGTTGAATTCAAGTCCACAGTTTTACACCTGGGATGCATCTAGCCCAATTGGCCGCATTTTCAAAAAGGTTTTGAGCCAGTTTCTAAAGCTCTGAGCTTTATTCTTCCCATCTGCACGTATTTTGCTCATGCCATCCTATTTCATGCTTCCCTTCCTGACAAAACCTGCCTTTCAGAGCACAAGCTGCACCCACGTACACGAAATGGGGGGCACAGCCACTGGCCCAGAGCCTGGCAGGGCAGAAACCTGGGCACACATCACGGCAGGAAGGGCCACAGAGGTGTGCAGAGCCGGGATAACATTGTTCCCACTGTGCTGTAGGAGTTCAAAAACAAATTCCATGCATTTCAGAGCTGGAAGCAAAGTGCCAATAAAAAGATCAGTCAGACCTGTTTTACCAGGCGCTTGGCATCTACTGAAGAGGACAGCAACAAAGGTAAAGAGAGAAACAGAGAAAGATGGATCCCCAGAGACTGGGAGGACTAAAGGAAATAATGAGGCACTTGCTTTGGAACCTGAAAATTGTATGATAAAGTATTTCCTGAAATGAGCAGATTGCAAGTAAAATAGAGCGTGGTACCCTCATTCATGTATGGCAGGGGCTTGCAGGAAACTGCTGCCTGCCTTCAGCTGGTCACGAGCAGAAGGAGCACTGGCAGATAATTTTAGAATAAAAAGGGTAAATAATGAGGAGTCCAGCTGCACTGTACAAAGCAGCACAGTGAGATACCCATTAGAGAGCACGGATTGCCCCCCAGACAGAAGCAAAACACAACATCACACACTGATGTTCAGAACTAGTCCTTACCATCCCACTGCTGGGGTATTAAATATACATCCCTGTGTCACAGCAGAAACAGGCACAAACAGGAGTGTGGCAATACTTCAGCAGGATGTTCCAAGCTTAAAAGTCACTTACAGTAGACTGAAACCTATTCAGTATTTATTTTCCACAGGTTCAAGTCAACAGTCCTAGGCAGATGGCTGCCGTTAGCATAAAATGAGCACCTGAGGAGGGAAGGGGAAGCAAGTAACTCCAACCAGCCATCTGTTTCTTAATTTTCAAGCAAAGGGCACACAGAACTGGGAGGCAGCACCAGCTCTCCCCACGCTGTGCCATGCCTGCCCCATCACTGAATTGTCAGCATCAGTTAATTCCCCCATTGTTGCTGCGCGTTCCCACGCAGCGCCCGGGAGCCAGGAATGATTGTGCCATGTGTCACTGCTTGCTTTTCCAGAGAAAGTCTTCCCCCCAGCCAAAATACTTCATTTGCAAATCACACCTGAGCAGAAGTTGATAGGGAAAGCTGGCTCCATCTGTACTTACAGTATCTCCCTGGCTTCAGCAGGACATAAGCCGGTACTTAAACGCTTCACAAACCAAACCCTTGGAGCAACGTGTACCTTTCTTTCAAACAAATGTATGAATTAATCTTGCTCCAGACGGTAAATGTTTATACATTACCAGTTATTTATGAAAGCTTTTGCACTGCATAATTTACAAATGACAAAACAAAACTGTCTACTTCCAAGCCACAGACACTTGCTTTTCCTTTTCAAATATTCATGTCTCCTTTTGTAGGGAATCACACATGATTTCAAATATGGGTGCTGTGTATCACCCATAGCCTACTGCAGTCCAAAACTGCTGACAGAAAGATGAAGAATGATTTGGAAAGTTTATAAATATAAGGCATGCAATCTGTTCACAGCAAGTGTCAAAAAGTCAGTGAAACTCAAAGGACAAGAAATTATAGCATTGAATGAGACTGATGAAAGAACAAGGTAACGGAGCAACTATCAAATTTCTTTTTAAGTAAATAAAATACTGAGAATAAAAATGCCACAACTAAAAACTCGTACAGCCAAAATAAGATGCTTTTCAATTATTTAAGAGAGAGGTTATCCCAGGTAGCCTGAAAAATACCAAGTGCTAATTAGTAACGAGGGGAGACACGTGTTGTGCATGTGAAATTCATGAAAAAGTGACAGTAAGGATCAAACATGCAACAATTTGAATGACAGAGATTCCCTTGCTCAACTCTCCACAGTCCTGCTGTCATTGCCCACCTGACAAGATCAGAAAGGAAGACAATGGTGACCATGGGGGGCTTGGGTTTGCCTTCTGTCAAGGCAAATGTTCCCCAGAGAATACATCAAAACAATAAATTCATCTTTAATCTTGTAGAGGGGAAAGGAAAAAAAAACCTGTCAAGAGGTAAAACAAGCAAACAAGTTAAAATTCTACTGAGTAATTTCTCCTCTTAGCCAGGAAAGACAGTGCTGTCCATGGATTATTTAAGTTAACTGACAGATAGTTTTATCAAAGCCTTGTCTACAGGAAGAAGAAAGGAATAATGCAACTTTAAATGCTACTAACTGCTAGAAGGTCATAAAGATTTATGGTTTACCCTCCTGTAAATACCATTCTTTATAACTGATCCCCATGAGATTTACTGAATGCTCAATAACCTTTCTCTGGTGGATGCAAGAAAATCATCGGCACCACCTCGAAACCCAGTTTATTCACAGGCTAAGAGCACCGTGCCTGCAAATCCACCTCAAAAGCGCTGTTCCTTCTCTCCCCATTTCTGCAAGCTGGTAGTAATGAAGATGCTGTTGTGTTGGAGAATCCTCCCAGTCAAGGCTGAACTTTAAATGTAAGCTTGGAAAGAGTTCTACGAGCCCAACCTCATGAAGCTGGCCTTGTGGGCCCTGCACAGAATATGAAGTGTGTACACTGGGCTCTGCAGGATTACTGCTGGAGAGACTCCTTCACCTGCAGCTCAAAGAAAAACTAAATGTTTGCACTGAACCAGGCAGACTTGGCAAATGAAAAGGGGAGCCACATCTGCTGATAAATCACTTGCAGTTTTCTTGACTTCCATGCCACTGGGGATCCTATTAAGCAGAAAAAGCACGTAAAGGAAATGGAAAAATGTTAACTGGAAGTCAAATTTCTAAATATATTACCAGGAACCTGCTCAAAGTGGCCTGACAAAATGATGTCAAATTCTGTGCATAGTAAATGTAAGAAAAATTAGGGCAGAGTACAAGACAAATGATCTTTTTCATCAGTCATGAGAGTTTTGGATCTCCGGGTACCCCCAGACACCAGCATGACTGCCCAGAGCAGATCCTCAGCAGTGGGAAATCTCTGCCTCCAAAGATGCATCCCAGCATCCTTATGAAGGCTCCCATGGCAGAGTCAGGCTCTGGGAGAGCGGGGCATGGTCTGACACAACACATGGCACCGTGGAAGTCACTTGGCACAGAAATGGGCAGTCCTCAACCTCAGCAGCTTCATCTTGGCAACAAGAGCAGGTGACCACCACGGCCAGTGCCCACACAGGTGCCCAGATCTGGATCCCCTGAAGAGCAGCTGCCTGCACAGATTCCAGACACAGCTGCAAGTTGTGCTCCTCCTGCTTAGAAATATCCTGGTGAGAGACCTGGTCCCATTGGCTGGGACTTCCAATTTAGACTTTGTCTAAAACTCATAGCCTGGCTGCTGGGCACAATTCTACATCTCTATAAAGTTTTATAAATGCAAGAAACATGGCATGACACTGGTTCTCTTGTCCCATGTAATCCTTCCTCATGACTTAATCTGGACCTGCAGCAGTGTCCCTGCAAAGGGAGCTGTGCAGAGAGCAGGAGTCTCCTGGCAGAGGATCCCAGCCTTTTTTATCCCACTCTCCTCTTTTCTTGCGTGAGAAGAAAAAAGAGCACTGGCAGGGCTGACAAGCAATGAGGACATCGTGTGCACATGGCTCTTACAGGCATTTACAGCCAGAGCTCAGCCTCATCTCCCTGTGTGTGGCTGCACACACTGCCAGCAGGAGCTGGGGCGAGTGTGAGTGGGCTTTAAACCTCTGACCAACTCAATCTGTGCCAGGGGTTTCCTTTTGGCACCCTCCTACTCTCCAGGTTTAGTATTTTCAATAAGCTTATGCAAAAGGCAGAAATTGTAGCCTCACCCGCAGCATGTAAATAACTCCCCAGATTCACAGCAGTTTCAAGCAGACAGCTGGGAACATTCCCTCAGCCCTGGACCTTAACTGTCCCAGTGTTGAGGATGATTCTGATCTGGAGTTACAGCTGTTACCCACTTCATGCAAGTCTTATGCCTCATAAAATTCCCAGGACGGATGCAAATAGACCCAAAGCTTTAGGGGGCTGAGATCTGGTATTCTGGTTTCTATCCCATGGCTAACTTAGAGAAAAATTAAATCCCACCTGTAAGCAACCATCTGTTATTCCCAGTCACCCAGGACAAAATAGAATATTTAAGAAGTGATTTATTGTTCCATTTATTTTACATACCTCAAAACGAAGCATGCAAATAGCTAAATATTTTAAACGAACCAGTAAGCAGTTCCCAAGCGTCTGAAAACATCTGCATCTCTCTCACCCACACACCAGAGATTTCAGGATTTTAAGTGAGAAAATTAAGTTTTAAATTATTCTATTCTCAGAGAAATTATATCTTACAGGAGATAACTTGGCCTTTGCAAAGAAACAGCTCCCCTGGGTGACTCTTGGAAAGACTGGAAGAAGAGTTCTTCTTCCACCCACCCTCCAAAAAACATTAAATCACACAGATTAACAAAAGAATAGGAAAGTCAGAATTGTTTGAAATTTAGCCAAACATAAATACCATCTGTGATGAGCAGTGGCCCTGGGGAGGGGGATACCACTGACCTTTTGCAACACAAGAGTCCACAAGCAGCACCTAATGCCAGGGGAGGTATTAAAAAGGTCTCCAAGCATGAAAATGTGTGTGCATTCACTAATCAACCTGAGCATTCACACACCCTGGTTCATTCTCTCCAGCACAGGACCAGGAGAAATCCCTGGTGTTGCTGATGATCTGGTTCATGCACTGAATAAGTCAATCTAGATCAGGGCAGCAAAGATTAATGGAGTCTTTGCTGTGGGAGTTTTACTTCTTTTCATAAGAGATATTGAAAACTTTCCCAACAGTGACTTCACACAAACAAAAATTATCCCTATCCTCCTGAGCCAAAGTGACAAAACAAAAAATTCCTTGCTTGATTCACACCCTTGACAAAGGAAGCCAGAAGACTACAAAAGCTCTTTGTTTGCCAGTTATGCTCGCAGTGGGTCTTTTAATGAGAGGAAAATGTTTCTTCCTTTCAAGATTCTTTTCTCATTCCTGTCTTCCCTAGAGAGAGTACACTGGAAGGTCAGTAGAGAACCAGAGGGTCTGTGTTCTTTGAACTGGCAGAAAAGGTCAGAGCAGTACATAAATGCCTACCCTGATGGACTCCAGGCAGTAATAAGGAAGGCCATAAGAAGGCCTATAAATAACTGGTATGTATGCCCTTTCCTGGCATATTTCCTGGAATAAGGTGTTGAAAGTGTTCTCAAAGACTTGATGGAAAGTAGTGCAGTGAGCAGTGCTGCTCCCCTCCTGCAGCACCACACAGACAGGCTCCAGCTGCCACAGGCTCCCAAAATCTGGGGTTTGTGCTGTGATCATGGGTTGGACATCTTGTGTCCTGTGACTCCAGGTGGCCCTAGAGGTCATCAGGCTCCTTGGAGCAATCCCACATGGAAGCGTTGGGGAGCTCTGTGTCCGTATGGCTTTGGCCAGATTTCACATCCTCCAAGCATTTGCTACATCCTCTTGCTCTGTCCCAGAAAGGAGTTATGAGACACACACATCAGGGGTGAAGCCTTTTAACAGTTACAATATGGACCACCAGGCTCTCCTGCCTGGTTTGTTATAATTTCTCCTTTTTTTTTAATTCCTAAAGATGTCACCAATGGCAGAGCAGCGTGTTGCTTGAGAGGCTTTGTCAGCTTCAAAGGTGCGACTTCTTCCAGAAAGGACCATCTGAGTCTCTCGTAATCCATCAGCAGCACCTCCAAGTGCTGTGATCACACACCTGTGTGCTGTAGCCTGGTAGGTAACAACAAATCTCTCCATAGCAAAGCTGCTGGAGGTCTCCAGGCTCCTCTGTTTGTGGTCTGTGCTGCATCCTGATGCCCCAGCAGATGCTCCCTTGCAGAGGAGTCACACTGTGCCTTGAGGTTACTTGATGTCAACTCAAGAGCATCAACAGTGAGATGGAGCTGCCCTCACGTGCTTTGTTGTGCTCAGTATCACATCTGCAGGAGATGTGATTTGAGAGGAGAATGCTCAGCCTAGCTCTGCTGCGTACCCTGAGATGATCAAGAGAACTTGTGAAAAAAAAAATTATTGATTCCATGTTATAAAAAAAATGAGATACAAGACTCCTGGTAGGAAGCAGGCAGAGATAGAGAAGGGAGCACAAGGAGAGAGCACGGCTTGTTTTCTGCCTTTTGTTTCAGTTTTCCTGAACTCCAGAGGAATGAGAGGAGCCACTTTGCATTCTGCTGGGATTGGGACTTCACAAAGCTAAATTATATCACCCAGCTACACTGGTTGTTACTAAAGAAAGATGATAAACAAACAACATCTTGAGAGAGCTCGAGAATAGAGAGGCTGGTGCTATTGTTCAGAGAGATGGAACAGAAAACGTGAGAGAGGCAACAAGGAGAGAAGCCATTATTCTGTGTGACACACTGAATGCTTAACAAAAATAGTATTTGCATTTGCTCATTTGCATTTGTCCAGTTCCAACACACTGAGTTTCTGAGGGTCAGTCCTGATCTTCGCGAAATGCAGCAAATTGTAGCCATTTGTGTACATCAAGAGGCTTCTAGAGGGCTAATTAAACCCATCATCTTTAATGTTTCCTCTGTGTCAAGAACAGAAAAAGTGTGGTTTTCAATGGGATATGTTTGGTTTGCAGCGCTCCAGGGATGCTACCAGCTAGGAAGGAGGACAGCACAGCAGAAGATTGTGTTTCAGCCTGAATCCAGCCTGAATCAGCCTGTCAGTGCTAAACAGGAAATCTGGGTCTGGGGTGGATTCTCAGGATAGCCATCTGGAGCACACATCTGGAAAGAAGTTAACCAGTGGCTGCATGCCACTATAATCATTCCTCCCTCAAGTGCTGCAAATGGAGCATCAAAGCAGAAAGCAGGTGGTTCTTCCAGGAGGTAAATGAACCACAGAGAGGGGTCAGAGAGTGAGACACACATTTGATGAGGGGTTTTTTTTCATGCTCATAAAAATTGTCAGAACAAATTACCCATTGGATGTTACACCAGATAACTACATGCCCAACATCTCCACACTTGTTGCTTTTCAGAGACTGGAAGGTCAGTGAAAGGTTTCCTCAAAGAAACATTAATGTAAAATGTATAAATCAACATTTAGTTTCTCACGTGAGTAGAAATCTACTGTATTACAATACTGAGACTTCATCTCATGTCCTGGACATAATTACTAATTTGAAGGCATCAAATTGAAGAACTTGTAAAATTTCTGAAGGATTTAGGAAGTTTTCTCATTCTGCATCAGGGTAATTTTAAAACGCCTGATATAAAGGGACAACACCATGAAAGAAATGTGAGTTAAACTCCTGTTCTGATCCCACTTCACTCCCCTGCTGGTTGCTGCCTGTTTCAGGAGGACCCCACCTGTTCCCTGGCAGTGGTCTGACATTGAATAAATAATATTAATGCAGAGCAGGAGTTTGAAATGAGCCTTTATCATGCAAAAGCCCTGATACAAAAGCAAGCTGCTGTTGTTAATTAGATCTGGTTGAAACATTGGTCATAAAAGAGATTAGTACTGAGAAATCTTTTTTCCCAGAAAAACTGTGGAATTTTTGTGAATGCTGAAGCAGTTTCTCTGAAAAGGTTTTTCCTTTTCTTTTTATTTTTATTCTCTCAAACATTACTGATAATGTAAAATGAAATGTTTTCTCAAGAAACAATTGCAGCTGGAGCCTCAATACTTGAAGAAGACTATTGAATCTTGAACCTCAAAATGAATGAATCTCCCCTATATCTGAAGGCAAGTATTGTCTGTACTTCTTCAGCATCATCCACAGGGTGAAGTTGGAGAGGAGGACCCAGATGGAGAATCCCAAAGCTCACAGCTCAGCCAGAAAACCCATTACAGGTGTATTAAAAACTCATAGATGGAATGGATATTTCTTCAAATCTTCCCAGACCACTCTAGCCTAGCGTGTAGCACTTGTCCCAGGCTGGCTCTGAGGAAGTGACACTCCTTCCCTTGGGAAATAAGCCAAAGGAAAGAAAGGGTTCCTTCTCCCATTTTCTGTCCCAGAACATAAAACTCTAAGAGCCTCTCTCAAATCTTATTCTTCTTGTTGTGCCTAGATCCAAAGTACAGGAATAAATACCATATTTAGTAACTATGAAAAGACTGAATGGGTCTTGAGTTCATCCTGCTATGAAAAATGACTTGAAAAATCAGTGCTGTGAGGATTTTGACAGGTAGGTGACCTTTCAGCTTAAACTGTAAGTGATTCCAGTCTGGGGAGCTCTCTCCTCACAAGAGCTCCTGCCCATATTCCTTACCAAGATAAACTGCAGCTCAAACTGCTCTGCTGGCCAGCATTTACAGGAACCACTGCTGGACATGGGCAGAATGAATAAACCAAAGCGGCAGCCAGAAACTCTAAATTTTTAATGGGAATACTTCCTCAGAGGCATGTAAGAATCAGAAACAGGTGGTTCATGGCCATAGATTTTTTTTTGTAGTAGATATTAAAAATGTAACCATGAGATTTTGAGGATTCACAATGAGAGAGGAAGCTCCCCCCTTATCAGGTCATCCCTGGCCAAGAGAGTTTAGGAAGTTGCTACCATTTCATGCTCAGCTCAGAAGAAGGTGAAGTCCTCACATGTTTCTCAGCAGACAGTCCCCACACAGCTCTGGAGATCAAACCAGCAGCTTTGCACCCAGTATCGATGTCAAGAACATTCGCACCCAAGCAGGGGAGCCCTGAGCAGCTCTCTCTGCCCACCTGCTCCCCTGCAGAAGAAACACTGATGTGCTTTCTTGGCACACCATGACTCCTCATCTACAGATCAACAGCAATAAGTTTTGTGTCTAGTCAGGACTGATTCCTGCTCCCATAAAGGCTGCTGAAAAGCTGCAGGCTATTTTTGTGTTACACTGCATTTCCTGCCCGAATGGTTTAGGTGTAACTTCAGCAACTTTTGCATTTGGGATCATCTTTCACTTTTAGACCAGCACCAATTGCCTGGGGGGGGTTTAAGAGGCTCTTTTACACAGCCTGCTGTGCAAGTCAATGCTTTTATTAAAGGAGTACTCGTTTTCCAGAAAAAAAAAAAAAGAGAGAGAGAGAGAGAGAGAAAGAGAGAATGAAGAGGAGAGGGTGGCAGCTCAAATTTCCCACTTGCAGGGAGATCTGCACCACTATAACCAGGCGTTTGGGTTTGCTTATCTCAGACTGAGTCCCCTGCATTAACCTAAGTTAAGCATAATACCAGTGACTGGGTATTAAGGGCTTGGATTTGGGGTTTTCTTTTTGTTTTCTCTCATTTCTTTAAATCCACTTAAAAAGAAAAAGAAAAAGAGTTTATTCTCCTGAGATTGCTTAAGAATTGAAACGTAAAAGGGATTAAGAGAGGCAGGACTCCTGCCTGCACTGCACTCACCCACACAGACACAAGTAATGAGTACAGCAGGCACTGCCAAACACACTGCCTGGGCAGAGCCCCCTGAGAGGCAGAACCAGCAGAGGTAGGAAACAGCTCCTGCTGCAGTACTTCCACTGTTCTTAAACTGAAACTCTTCTGTTCAAACTCTTCTCTTTTTTTTTTTCTTTTTTTTTTTTTTTAAATTCCACCTAGCCTCTAAACTACCTAGCCTGCTCAGGCAGTAATGCTATTTGATGCTTGAATATATGATTCTATAACCCTTACAGCCCCCAAATTGTTCACCTGGATCTCTCCACTCATGTCCTTTCAGGCACAGCCACCTTTGAGCTCCAATAAGAATGATTTTCCAGTTATATCACTGCACAATCAGGGCTACAGAATGTGCAAATCACAGCCAACACTCCTTGGTCACATCTGAACAAATGTAAGTGGGTTTTACCTCCCACCTGTTCTTGTATTTGCACATTTTTCTCCTCAAGTGGACCCAAAATTATTAAACTCATATCTCATTTGTGTTACTGCACCTGTTATGAAAATCCAACCACTTTGGGAAGCTGTATAAACAGGAGGTGAGTTTGGGAGAAACTCTGGCCTTGAAATATTTACACGAGGTCCTACAGAGAAGCAAATTCAGCTCTCACTAGAGCTAAACTCAAATCTCCAGAGCCCTTTTCCTCTAGCCACTAAAACAACTCTTTTCCTGAAGTTCTCCTCTTTCAAAAGCTGTTCCCTAAGGCACCTTCTACAACACATAAACCATCCTGACAAATGCCATCAATTTAATTCATATTAATGGTAATGAAAGTTAAATAATAGATGTCGCCCACACTATTTGCACATCTGTAAATTCCACCACATTGCTCGGGAAAAAAACAGAAAGACAGCCCTGCATTTCTCCAAGAGAAGAGATGGACAATTAGCTCTTTAAGGCAAAAAACTCACTTCATTAACTGGAAACAGAGTCATTTGTTGACATTTATCTGGTGTAATTCTGCGGAGAAGAATGATGAGGGCACCAGAACAGAGGCTGCTCGTGCCCAGCCGTGTGCCTGGAAGGCCCAGCAGGCTCAGAGCCGATGCTGCAGGAGGATCTGCCAGCAGCTCCCAGGGACAGCAGCCTCCCTTCCATCCCTCCTTCCCTCCCTGCCAGGGAGCACCGGGCTCCATCACCACGTCGTGTTTGATGGGAGCACCTGTGTGCTGCCCTGACAGCCCAGGCAGAGCCAGCACAGAATGTTCCCTGGCAGCCCTGGCACAGCCAGGATCCAGCCAGCCGCGCTCCGGCAAGGACAGACAGCAGCCTGGAGCACCAACACCACGGGCCTGGAAACCTGGTGGCACAGCCCTGGTGCCTCAGGATTTTAGCTTTTATATTTTTCATGTATTTGTAATCCCGCAATTCTTTAGTGTATAAACTTGTAGAGTGTTAGCTACTGCTTTCCCATCTTGGTTATACAAAACGATTCCTCTTCAGGCCTGGGAATGACGGACACCTCACTGTCTCAGGCCACCAGAGATGCAAACAAAAGTGAGTTGGGGAGGAGCAAACTTGGGGTAAATGACTTCATTACCTGAAGCAGTAATTGGAAGATTAACTCCAAATATGTGAATAGACCAAATTTATAAAAGTATGAAAACCCATGACCATTCTTGAGTGTAGCCTCTGGGGGGGCTTTGTCTGCCTGAAATGTACCCGAAGGCCCTTCGATAAATATAACTGCTTTTTAATCCCTTAATGTTGTCTGGCCTGTGTTTTCAGAGAGTCCCAACAAGGCATCAGCCCTGTCTGAAACTGGGTGCTGGACTGAGAGAGAAGGGGCCAGCCCTTGGGAGACACAGTCTACCTTGGTGCTCCCCTCCCGGAGGCTGCCATGAGAGCTGATAAAGTTTGTCTCCTTTTTCAGAGGCGAAGCAGATGGTTGTGGAAGGCAGGAAATAAAATAACCCTTCCAGCGCTGCAGTTCCCCCTCTTTTCTGTTGCTCCTGGACTCCAGGCTGTTACAGGTGGTACCTGGAGGGTATTACGACCACAGAGCTGCACAGCACATTTCCCACTTTCCAGAGAGTGAGCGAAGAGCCAACGCCAATTCCTCCCTCCAGAGCCGCTCCAATCCTCCCCTTCCCGCTGCCAGGTGGGGCTGAGCGCTCTGGGTAACCTGCCAGCAGTGGAAAGGTTAACAGCAACGGGACTGCAATTCAGGCTTGCCGAGATAAATGAAGGCAGAGTGCAAGGAAAAGGGGCGGGAAGGATCCTTGTTGTGATTTCATGGCGGCCTTTCTCTTCTATCACCATCATCTGAAGCGTGCGCTTATCGAATCCCCTCTCCAGTGGGCCCATTGGAGAGAAAACAAAATGTTCCTAAAACCCACCCAGGCAGAAGAGTCTGGCAAAAAGCAGCACCGTGTCTGCTGCTGTAACACCTCAGCACCCATGAGCACATCCCTAACTGAGGCTCAGCACTGACTTGGCTTTGCTGGAAAAACTGAACAACTCTCTGTGAGCTGGGGACCGTGAACGTTATCTCGGTGCTGGGTGCAGGGACACACCACTGTGGGCTCAACACAAAAAATAGTAATGTAAATGGCTCTCTCACAGAGCCTCAGCAGAGCTGCAGAGAGTTCAGACTGCTTCCAGACACTCCAAAATCCCCAAACCAGCCCTGATGTTCCCCATCTCTAACATGGATATGAGTTGTCCTAAGTAACTTCAAAGCTGCAAGCACAAGGAGATGCTGCAGGAGTCATCACAACAGATAGTTGGGGATATTTAAATACNGACTGCTTCCAGACACTCCAAAATCCCCAAACCAGCCCTGATGTTCCCCATCTCTAACATGGATATGAGTTGTCCTAAGTAACTTCAAAGCTGCAAGCACAAGGAGATGCTGCAGGAGTCATCACAACAGATAATTGGGGATATTTAAATACAAACTCAACATGCAGTTTAAAAATGACCAAAATTTAAAAAAAAAACCAACTCTCACTCTAGTTGCTGATGTTCAAGGAGATATTTTTCACTCCTGTTTTCATTTAATCATTTCACAGCCCATGTTCACACTTACCTAAAACAAAACATTTTTTATTTTGATAAACTCCCATGCCTGAGCCAAGCAGTCAAAACTGGCAATGAAGAATAAAAGAGAAATGGGAACAAATATACAATGCCAAAAGGAACAAGAAAGATGGTCTTCAAATGTAATACTCGCATAATTCAGAAAGCTGTTAACATATGTATTTTTCTGAACAAAATACTTCATTGAAACTTAACACATAATGAAGAATTATGATCAGTTTTACTTCAGTTATTAAAGAATAAAGCTAGGAAGAATGTATTTAAACCCTCATCACTCAAGATTGTACAATCTGTGTTGCAATTCAACAAAATATTTAAAAGAATGATATGAGCTACATGACCAATTCCATTAATTTCAGGCCAGATTTTTTTATTTTTTTTTTTGGTCATATGCCTTTGGGTTTTCTTCTATCAGTTTCTCGTTTTCAAAAACAGCAGCAGGTTTTTGCAGGGGGGGGGCAGATATGGCTTCAGTCTCAGTAAATAGTACCAGCAGATCTGACTCTTGAGATCTGTACGTACAATTAACCATGCAGTTCCTAAAACACTGCTGGAAAACTTTTTAAAAACAAATATATGAAATGTAATTTTTTATTATTTGTGAGTAATGATAAATTACAACACTTGATGAATTATTTATGATATCCTAGGTATAAGAAACCAACTTTGTTCCTTCACTGATTTCAAAACCAGACCTGCACTTTACATTTATTTCCACAGTCCTAGCAAAAGCTTTATATGTCAAGTTTCTAATTTTTTCTGCAAAGAAAGTTATTT
The DNA here is from genome assembly GCA_013400675.1 of Oxylabes madagascariensis. NCBI lineage: Eukaryota > Metazoa > Chordata > Aves > Passeriformes > Timaliidae > Oxylabes > Oxylabes madagascariensis. Next base: position 57,382 of record VYZR01054938.1, on the reverse strand, counting down.
TTAAAACAGACTTCTCATCTCTAACAGGAAAATCGAGGCAACACCAGAATGGCATTTTGGAATATAAGCCGTTTTGAAGACAAAAGATTTAAATTAAACCAAACCAAACAAATAAAAAGAGGAGTGTGTCTGTGAACAGTTCTCCACACTCAGTCACACATTATTGCATGCCACAAGCCAAGCAAAAATACTCTTTTCTTCCATTCTTCCTGTTGTTTCTTTTCAAAAAATTTTCATTTACTACCACATGAGGATCTGTTTGCATTATTTATAACAGCAACTTGCAACCACAAATGAGGGCACATAATTCATTTATATTTCACACCATTAAGAGGGGTATTATAACTGCACACAGTAAATAGGAAATATAATAGCATTCAGCTTCTTCATGCTCTGTGAAATAACAAGTATTGAAACTTGGGGAAAGTCTAAGTAAATGAGAAACTTTTCTTGTTTTTGTTATGGATATGAAGCATGAGGAAAACATGAGTTACACAAACCAAAAGAATTGGAAAAGGATGCATGCACCAAGCACATCAATTCAATTTAAATATCCCCCAACAAGCTAATGTTTTAAAAAATTGACATAAATTTCTTTGCGAAACTCCAAAATAAGGCACCTGGACTCCAGCCTAATCTAAGCAGGGCAAACCCTCCTAGAAATGCAAAAGCCCTGCCAGAAATAAGCATCTCTGCTTGCAGTCAGAGAGATGTGGGAGCTCAGCATTGGGCTGGATCAAACTCACTTTTGATAAAGTGAATAGCTGCAAAATTCAGTTTTTAAGTACCTCCACTATGTGTAAAAGCTTCAGACATTGCTGGCCCCAAATCCTGCAGATTGTTCCCTTTTAAACAAGTGTGACTATAATGAGTATCAGCCTTTTAGTCTAGATTAGGCAACATTTAGCAGCCCAAGGTCTTAGGAGACCAATCCAGATAAAAAACCATTTAATTCCATCTACTTCGAATTTCTGCCTGCTTCTAGAAGTGCCAGGAACTGCAACTTTGCAGCTGAGAAACAAGAGAAAACATTAGCTCCTTGACATGTTTTATTACCTGAAACAGGAAAACTCACAGCAGATCTCAAAAGGAAACCCAAATCAGCCAAACCCACCAGTGATGCGCAGCTACCACTGCAACACCTGCCCAGCCCAGAGGGAACTGGCTTTTCAAAGATTTAGAAGGCAATAAAAGGTGTAGTAAACCCTGACTTCTTTGGGAGACCTCTGTGGAAATGGAGAGGCAGCCCGTGAAAAGCCCACAGTCTTCAGGAGGTTCTGAAGAACTGAAGTCGTTTGACTGTGGCTCCCATGGATGTATTTATGCACAGAACAGCAACACACAAAAAAATATCAGGAGGTACATGATAGGATGGTGAAGAGACACAAGAAATTACTCTAGAAAGTCACCCCACCTAGCTTGGCACAGATGGTTCTGCTGAGATTAAAATCTGTCAGACCACAAATCAAGTTTTACTATAAACAGCAAACAGAAATGGGGAGATATATCCCAGGTTTCTGATTTTTGCAAGAGAGTCACAGCACCAAAAGCATCACCAAGGCAGAGTTTTGCTGTGATGCCAAAGTCCAGCAAATCTCCAAGGATTTGGGTGCCTAATTCCAAGCTGTCACTTCAAAAGGCTCAGCCTAGGGTTGGATGCATTGCAGACATCAAGGGCAAAAGCCATGGCAAATAAGGTGATGAGTATGCTGGGACAAGCAGCAGAGACAGCAGTGAGGATGCAGAAAGGGAGAGCAGAATAGTCTCTAGAAATGCCTTTTAGTTCCCTCTTTGCAAAGGAACAGACTTGCATAATCACAGGACTCTCAAACATTACCAAACACCCCAAGACATTTGGTAAAATCAGGAGTGCTGCCAGCTGTGATTATGGGTCACTTCAGCCTGCCTCCCTGATTTCTTTGCCTTCCCTCCATTAGATGTCAAGTGTTTTAGGTACCACACAGTACAACAGCTGCTAAATCAATCCAGCTGCTTATTTTCTAAGCGACCACACTAAATCCCCCTGATGAGGAAGGAGCACTTTGAGCAGCACTGAAATTTCCTGCTGTCTCCAGCCTCGCCTCCGCCCAGCTGTGTCTGTAGGATGCCTTTGCAGAGAGCAGCTCAGGGATGGAAAGGATTGCAAAAACAGCACAGCCTCTATGCTTCTGCACTCTCCTAATCCCATCCCAGGTGTCTGAGACCTGTTCTTTTGGGATGACTAGCGAAGTCTGAAGGCTGCTGTCTCATTCGTGCTGTGACATCCCAAAGCTGCTGCCAGGGATTAGCCTTGGATCAGCTGCACTGCTTGGTTACATATTTCTTTTTCTTTCACCCTACCTACTTTGCCCTGTTTCATATGTAGGAGGGAAAAATTATACTCACACAAGCTCATATTTAACTCTGACACCCGAGAGACATTTGGGGGTGACTTAACACCACCATTTGGGCCAAATTGCATCTGCAATGCAGGTAACAACAGCGGTACCATCTGGCCCATAGCACGCACAGTAGCATATAAACATTGATATAATCAAAAGTAATTATAAGCTGAAGTTTTGAAAGCCAGCTTGCAACGTCTGGAAAGGCTCAGTAGAAATGAATACTTGGGTTCTTCTCTGCAAAGGAACAAATCTGATCACTGGAGGCTAAACAGGATGTATACAAGGCTAGGATGTTTTCAAGGGATGCCTGCATGAAAATGCCATAAAAGCAGCACATCAACTTCCCAAGAAGCCTGAAAAACAGTGCTCCCAGTTCCATTCAACATCACCTGGCATGTTTGCCTCACAAGTCATCCACGCTCCACTCATCTCTGCTTGTTAACAAAACAACCTTGGGTCTACCTCTCCTCGTGGATACAGGAAAGGGTTGGCTGCAATCCATTTCGAAGCAAAAGGTGTCCCAAATTTATATCAAGACAAGGAGTATAAATCTGCCTTGTTGTCAGTTTTTCTATTTGGTGTAACTGGCAGTCGGAGCAGAAGTCACACAAAGAAGGCCAAATCACAAATAGTTTTCCAGTGATTTACTGGAAAATCCGCAAGCCAAATTCATTCATGCAGAACAGAAAAAAAGAAGGCCTCTATTGACTCAACTATTTTGGCAGACTGAGGCAAAGCAGTGAGCTTTCCCTCTAGGAGCCTGAGAAAGTCTCCTTCCTCCCAAACTTTCCCAGTCTGGAATACACTGTGCCCAGCCCAGCAGAGCGCAGAGCAGCCATGAACCAGAACTAAAAGTTTGTTTCTAAGATGCACCTGACATTTTTTGTCTCCAAAACTTTAAGGAAGGTTTTCTCTTCAGTTTTATCAGCAGGCACCAAGAACAGAGAGAGGATGGGCAGAGGAAAGAAAAAATGAATGGAAATCTTGCTGAGTCCCAGAGAATGTATCTATCTCTGGGTTCAAATGTAAGAAATATCCAGAGGGCCAAATTTGTTACTGCCTCATACCCCACGGAGTAAGAGACATAAATACATGTCCCAGTGCCAAGTGGATGTGAAACGCTGCCAAATCAGACGCAAAAGAACATTTTGAGCCCTCTGGCTTTGGTGTTGAATGATAAACCAAGGTGCAAAACAGTGTAAAAAAAAAAAATAAAATGCTCTGGCAGCCTTCTTTAGATGCACAAAGAATTCACCAGAAGGGAAAAGGTTTAAAACTTTAAGCACAGAGCTCCTGGGAATGCAGCTGTTTTGTCTATAGAAGAACAGAGCTGTCAGAAGTTAATATGTTTTCAATTTGTGAAATCCAAGCTATTGGAGCAATCCTCACCGGATACCTTTTATTTACTTCTTCCTTGGCAAAGTCCAATTACTGAGATGCTCCAAGAGTGATGCTCCTGGCCATCCCAGCTGACAGCCAGCTCTGCTGGTGAAAGCAGAAGCTTTTGGGGCTTTTGTGGATGGATCCATCTTACCCTTCTATGTTTGTCCAAAGAAAAGAAAAACACTAAATGCCCTGGGGAAAATCATGCTTAAATAAGCTTTCTTCACACACAAACTGCAACAGAACTATTATTTAGAAACATTTCCTTAGCAATATGCCCACAAACACTGAGATTGCTAATGTGCTCCAGGAGGGCTCAGTCTCCCAGGTTTTCCAGGAGATTCCTGCTCCTTCCCTTTCTCCTCTTTTTCTCTCTCTTTTGCTGTACAGCAGAAATGACTGACACAGAAGGGTCTCACACCACTCAGGGCTGCTCAGAGCGTTAGAGATTTGGCACTGAGGAGTACAGTGGATCCTTGACCCCCGTGGCAATCATCAGGCTACCTCAGCATTAGCAGCCTCATTTTGTAATTTGAGTTGTTCAGATAAATGACTGGGCGGGGGGGGAAATAAATCTCAGCCTTCCCAGCCCACTGAGCTGACTCCCTTTCCTCCCAAGCACCTTGTTTTGTTCACAGCTCATCCTGCCAGTGGAGATGCGTTCAGAAACAGAATGGAGGCTTGGCAGTGCTAACAATTCACAGATGCTGAGCAGAAACTTCTGCTGCAGCTCCTCTGATCTCAGCGAGGTTGTGTCAGCTGTGTGCCTGCAAACCATCAAACACAGGGATTTCTCTCACAGAGCATTCCTGTTTTCCCAGTGTGACCTGTGTCACGTCTAGGGGCTCTCCCTGGCCTGAGGTCTCTGCTGAAGAGATGCACAGGGGTCCAGGTAAGTGCATTATCCAGCTGGGGGCGGCCAGAGACACACTGTCCTGCTAAAATGGGGAGCAGAAAGAAAAGGAAGAAGTCCCTGGGAGGACTGGAACTGGCTGCCAAGCCCCAGCATCGATCTTGGACTGCAGGGACCAATCTGACCCCCTCTGCAGCCCTGAGCCTTACCCTACCTTGCAGACAGCTCTCCAACAACAACTTTATACAAGAACCTCATCAACAGCTCCTTTCCCCAGGCTGGGATGGCTGGGCAAGGATCAGCAGAGCAGCAGGATGGGCAGAGCCCGTTGGTGTCCCCTTCTGTCCTGGCAGACCCGGGGATCTGCTCTGCAGGGAGGTTCATCACCTGGAGCACACGTGAGGGGATGCCATTGCAGGAGGAAAGGGAATCCCGAGCCACACAGGTGCTAAACACTTCTCCTCTTCATTTGTGAAGAAGAAAGGCCAATGCTGAGAAACTCAAGGCGTGAAGTGTCTGTTGCCTACTAGACACAGATGATCCAGCCCAAAGATCAATCAGCTGAAATGTTCCTCCTCTCCCTGACAAGTACAAATGAACAGGAGCATTTGGTTTTCAGCTCATCATCTACTGCCCTGAAACCCCTTTTTTAGAGATAACCATCTTTATCTCTTTCCTCTAGTCAAAGCCATATTAAAAATACACACACACAACATCTGGTGCCTTTTTGGAGCACTTGCACTTCAGAAGGGTGCTTTTTGAGAAATCACAACATTGGCTTTATTCCCAGCTATCACTCTTTTATCCCCTTTTTACTTTCAATAGTCCTGTCATAGAGACAGGATTTTTTGATCTGTAGATGCAAGGAGAGCTGCATGCTAACAGGGACCAGCCAGAAACAGGGGTGAGAAAAAAATAAATAAATACTCCTGGAATGAAAGAGAGGCACGATGAACTCCAGTGTTAACTTAGAGTTTTAAAACTGAACTGTGGTTGAACACAAATATTTGATTTTTCAAGAAACAGTCTGCCATATCAAAGACTACTCCTCAAAGCCCAATTCATTCAGCATGTGAACCCACTCCTGTGACAGCAGCTCACTCAGGAGTGTCCTCCACACAGAGCTCACTGAAACCTTCAGTTTGGACACGGGCAGGACCTGGTGCTTCTAAGCCACCTTCCTGAGCAGCTGCCACCACCACAGCCCTGCTCTCCAGAGCTGCTCTGCTGCTGTGTCCCTTCCTCAGCTGCTTTGGTGATAAGGATCCAGAAAAAGGAGAGCAGGAAATGCAGCTGGGGGACCCCAATCCTGTCCCTTTCCATCCCTGCACACATGCAGCTCGCTTCTGTTGAGCTCCCCACAGAGATCCAGGGTATTACTCAATAACTTCCACTTACCTATTTGATGAAAACATAAATGAGATCATTTCAGATGCTATTTGAGGCAAGTGAAATTTGAATCCAAAGAGACAAACATTTATGTTTAAATTTCACTTTTGAGGACTTTCTGCTGCTGCCTAAGGAGGGAGAGGATAGCATGGGACCCATAAATGTATGGGAAATGAGTCCTTATGATCAGCCTTCTGAATACAAAGCACATCTTGCAGCTGATGAGACTTTATTTCAAGGCACTATTTGAGACCAAGTTTTGCTGTGGTAGCATTCAGACGTAGTAGCTTATTTTGGAGATCATCCCACTGCCATAAGAGACATAAACTAAGGACTGAGCCACAGATTGCATCTTTAAATCTAAAATACATCTGCATATTTAAATGTACGTATTTTAAATGCATCTCTTTTTCATTTCAGCGAGTCTGGGGAAGGAAAGAAAGCAGAGTAAAAGCCCTGGAATCCTTTACTAGAGTTTTGCAACAAGCTCATCTTGAGCATCAGCAATTCAAACTTCATCAAGTCAAAATGCCGGCGAGATTGCAAAGACTCCAGGGCAACACCCTCAAACAGTGTTGGGGTGTGGAGATGGCACAGCATCCTACTGCTCCCAATTCCCACTTTTCCCTGCCGCTAACAGTAGCTAGTGCTATTTCTGTTAGAAATGCATTTAAAAATCCTGAATTTCTGGCTGTCTTACGCAGCTGCACAAGTGTTGTTAGTTTGGCTCCTTTAACTGGAAGCTGGTGGGACTGTCACCCACTGACCAGGGGACAGGGATGGGCCAGGGCTGCCAAAGTTCATTCCAGCACAAGCCACATCCAAAAGCTTCAACCTGCATTTCATGTCCTCACCACACGTGCAGCAATCCATCTACTTAAGAAACAAATTGTGTTTCTTTTCAAATCCATAATTACCCCATTCTTCTAATACTGTTTAGTGAAAGGAAGATAGCAATGTACCTCTAAAAAACCAAACTTTTAGTGATTTAATATTTAAAATTTGGCATATTTTCCTTGTACAGGTGGATGGGAAAGCCATTAACAATTCTGAATACATCTTATTAGACAGGCTGCCCACATCCCAGCTCAGACAGAGCATAGACTGATAAAAAGGCTTAATACATAAACGCCTGTTTGTGTTTGGAAAGTTCCTGGAGCTTAGCCAAACATTCAGTGTGCTGAGGAAATACAGAGAGACAAGGGCCTGCTTTTGGAGCAATGCTTGTCTGCAGCTCTGTATTATCCTGAGTGACATTTAGTCCAAGTACAGTAATAACACACATCCCTGCCTGCTGCTGAAAGCAAAAGCCAGATTTTAATACCCGATGGAAAAATTCTTGGTTTTGGGAGCATCCAGAACTGGGGAAAAAACCCCCCAGCCTTCAGCTTATAAAAATATTGATTTCTTCACATAAAAAATGAGCCAGTTTTCAGCAACAAAAGCCTCTCCGATGGTGGGTGCAACCTCCAAGCTGCTGCCATGGCAGTCTTTTAGTAACATTTGTGAGATATACAGAGATGCTTCAGCACAGATTGCAAGGAGGCTGAGGACTTTTTGTACCAAATGACACCCAGGGAGCCTGGGAGCACAGAGCAGGCAGTGACTTTTATCCCAGCAGGTCAGGATCAGGAGGACCAGGGTTACAGCTGAGCCACAGCAAGGAGATCACTCTCATCCTGAGCCAGGGAGAAGCCAGAAGCACGTGGTTTATGTGTGTTTGGCTTTTACTGAAGTCACTGAGGTGCCAGGGCAGGAGGAGGGTTTGACCCACCTGAGCTAAGTTCACACTCACATCTAAATGATGGACCAGGCAATCTCACTGAAATATTGCACCTATTCTTCATCCTGCTCCCTTTGCTCCTCGGGTCAAAGGATGCTGTTTAGGGATGGGTCAAGAGATGAGCCAGCAAGAGACAAGTCTTAGGAGAAACCCAGAGCTGGGATTAGTTATCAGTCAGAGCCCTGCTATCAATGAACTCCCAAAAAGTAATGATTTTTCCCTGGTGTTTCTGGCAAGTGATAGCAAACTGATTGCAAAAAAGCTACCCAAAAAACCATGCTAAAGCCTCCTGGACAGCTGTGGGGATAGGTCCTCTCAGTGTCATGGGAGTGCCACACACACTGATAGAGAGAGTGCTGCCTTTGAGGGCCAGAGCACTGCTTGGTGACTGACCCTGAGGAGCAGCTCCAAGCTGGCCTCTCCCACTTAATAGCTCTGAATTCCTTAAGGGAATTCTCTCTGGAGCATGGAAGGAGAGTGATGGAAGGGGGAGTAACAAGTCTGCAAAATCCAGAGCGGAAAGGTAACGAGAGGGCACCTACCACCAACTTAATAAATGGGAGTGAGGGGTGGAATTTGATGAAATGATCAGGCAGCATGTCTAACACAAATTAAATAAAGTGCTTTTTTACACAGTTAATTTATGGAACTCCTTGACACAAGTTATTGCACGAGACAAAGAGTTTTAAAAGGATTCAGTAAAGGACTAGACAAAGTCATGGAGACTTAGTACCCAAAGGTATGGCTTGAACGCCCCTAAGCCAGCAATTGCCAAAAACTGGAAAGATTTGGCTGAGACAGGTTCAATGCCTGTTCATTTCTCCTGCCTTTTTCTACACATCTGCCACGAGACAGGCTTTGGCTGGGCAGGCGATGGCCATTTCCACATTGTCCTTGGCACTGAGCAGGGGCAGGGGACAGTGTGGAAGAAGCCACGGCAGCACTTGGCCCTTCATGCACATTTCCTCCTAGGTCACCACTGAGGAGCTTTCTCTGCTTTTCAAAGAGATGGGCTTTAATCCTGCCTGCCCATGGAGTCACTTTCTCACATGCACATGCCCAAAGGCCAGCCCCATCATGGCTTGCAACGTGACTAGCACAGGTCAGAGCTGTCCTCCTGTGGTTTCTGTACCACTGCTCAGATTATCCTTATTAGGTAAAAGCAGATATTTTAAGGTCTTTTTCTCTTCTCATTAAAGCCTCTGTCACAGGAATTACTTGTTGCCACAGGTTTAATCTTCTGCAGAGTCCAGTCTCCACGTGTTTGCATTCATGAGATGAGGGACAGAACACGAGGAGGAAATTGGACCGAATTAACCTGCTCCCATGACAATCCACAATAATAACAAAAGTGGAAAATGGCAGAGAATTAAACTGTTCTTGACAAAAACTGTAATGACCTCCAAGAATGGCTCTAAAGTAACTGTCCAAGTAATAGTTTCCAAGTGTAATTTCAAGGATATGCTATGCAAACTCCCCTGCAGTATTTCCAGCTACTGGTTAAGAAGCAAAAAAAATTAAAAAAAAAATGAATGAGAGAAGGAGGTAATCAATACTATAATTAACAATGGAGTAATCTGAAACAGGAGGATTGGAATAAATAAGTATAGGTAGATTGGATCAGAGAAAACTCTAAAGTAAAGAGAAGACTTTAAATCTAATTTGGTTTTAACACTGGGAAACAAAACACTTTACAAGAAGTTGTACAAGAGGGTGCCCTGCTCCATTTCAAACTCAAAGTAGTTGAGTGGAAAAAAACCCACCAAAACAAAAAACCAACAAGCAAAGCAAACTGATTTTAGATAGCAGAGCCTTAATTAGTCAATCCCCAAATAGAGAGATAGAATCAATCAAAGTCAGGAAAGAATTGGATCGAAAGGCCATCTGAGATTGGGCCAATCTGCTGAATAAAAGGATGTCCAAAATAAAAGTATTTCCACTGAGTGAAGGCCAGGAGTCTGCATGCTGCATTTTCCTTTTTAAAGCTGAGGCAGCCAGGGCTATGTTTTCCAGGGATTAACAAAGCAGAGGGAAAGAAAAGCCTTGTTATTCTCCTCATAACAATGGCTGTGGCACTACCTAATGCTCCTGTTCAGAATCAATATTTCTGAAAATGGTGTCAGTTGCCATCATGTCAAAGAAGAAATTCAAGAGTTTGTCCCTGAATAATAAAACGAGACTGAAACATCAACTTCAGGATGATGTTGTGCTCTGACACACCAGGCACAGGCCACATCTGGGTACCATGAAAGGACTGTGGCCTTATCGATGCACAGCTGACAGTGAATGGTTCGGGGACAGTAGAAATTGAACTTACTCCTTCAGATAAAGCCCAGTAGTGACACAGCACTGTCATAATACACCTCCTTAATCTAGTCAAACTCTACGAGAAGAAAGAAAGTAATCCTTGGAGGATTTCCAGTAAGTATAAACAATAATATATTACCTAAGGGCTTCATACTGCTCTACTGACAAAAACCTCTGAAATGTTGTGCAGCTGAGACTTCCAATTCCAGCTCAGTACAGGGAGCACTTCATTTGGGATTCATCTGTCCAACTTCAAATGCATGCAACATTAATATTTACATATGAAAATTCATTTAGACTCCATATGTGAAGAGCTAGGCATTTCTGGAGTCCGTTCCTGATGGATAGAGCCAAGAAGCATTGCAGATAAGAAATGTGAAAAATGAATGCTATTTCTTCAGTCAAATATATCTGAAAATTCTCTTGGCTCTGTGGCCAAGACTGAGTTTTCTTCCATTTTGAATAAAACAAGAAACTAAAAAATAAAAAAAAATAAAAAAAATTAAAAAAAAAAAATTAAAAAAAAATAAAATTAAAAAAAAAAGGGGGAGGGAAAAAAAAAAAAGGGGGAGAAAAAACAGCAACAAAAACCCCAGCATTGTGTTACTCACAAAGTCACTCACATACTGTGAACCAAATCCTCCTTCCAGGCAATATCCTCCAACATCATAAGAAGTGAGACCAAGGGCATTGGCCAAACTTCAGTTTCTTTCTTTAGCTACATCTCAGTCCCCCATATGGACAATCAATCTCTGCTTTAGGAGTCAGTCTATGGAGCACAGTTGCAGTCAAAGCTATCATTGCCAAATGAAAGCAGCAGGTAAATGACTTTGTGCTGTATCTCTGGTTTTATACGCTTCCTTTGATAAAAGTTGGCTTTGAAGCAAAAAAAAAATCAACTTGATATGAAGGCACACAAGTCAGCAAAGGTCTGAAAGTCTTTTGGATCTTGGTATTATCATCCCAAGATGAGCCCTAGGGCCAAAACCGTATGTCAGACCATACCATAAAATACAGGAAATGGAGAGGTGCAAATCCAGTTAGAACTTAAAAATTATTTAACTTGTCATGTTCAGTATCTGTTTCTATACTGTTCCCAATTTATTGAAGCAGATTTTGGTAAGAGTACAAGGGAGAGAAGCCCTGCAATTTAAATAGACCTTTCTGACTGTCAGTTAGATTGATTACAGTTTTCTGCAAACAATACATTTTTAAATATTTCTTTATGGAGTTTATTTTACTCCCAACAGTTTCCCTATTATACAAACACCATAACGAATGCAATCACACTTCTATTCACTGCCTCTCCAAAGTCTTCCTCCCTCCCTTTTCTCCAGCCACCTGTTTGCTCTGTCTTTTCTAAATTTAACTCTCTTAGCTTTGTTTGGTAACCTTTTCCTCATGCCCTCATTATCTAAATTCTGCTCCTGCTGTGGTAAAGCTGGTGGGAAGCTGGATCTGGGTTGTTATTTTGGAAATGGGCGGGGGAGGAGGTAATGAATCAGTCCATCAGTAGAGGTTTATTTATGGCTGTTTTTCCTTAATAAATACATTTTAAAAAATAAACCAAGGTCTCTACCACCTTGTACAAAAAAAATTTGACAGCATAAGCACCGGAATTTATTTAGAATATCTCAAAATAAGTCTTATTTCTGGTTATTACATTGGCAGGGTAGTAAAAAGGCACTGGATAGTCCTTTACAGCTGTGAAAGGTGAATATAAGCTGGAATTCTGACTCATTTGTTCACTGCTCGGTGGTAGCACAGGTGACCCTGGAGAAACTGTGATCAGCACAGAGGGACAGACTCACAGCTGCTTCTCAGGGCAGGGAAGGCAGTCCTGCCCTCAGCCAGCTGCTGCTCATCCCCATCTCCCTCTCAGTGCCAAGGCACATCCAGCAGCAATTCCCACAAGTCAGGATGTGGCATTTAGGAAGTTGCCTCCTTGAGAGTGCCGGTAACTGCCCCCTTTCATCCCACCCACCACAAAGGCTCCTCACCAGCCTTGGACAGATCTTACTGCTGCCTTTGGAGTCTCTCCATGAGCTGGTGGTGATAACCCAGCCACCCACTGACAGGCACAAATATGGAAACAGATTGTTCAGAGGAGAAAAAACTCAAAAAACAAAGACTTGCAGCATGAAAAGACAGAGAAGCAAGGACAAGGCAGACCTAACTGGTCATCAGTAACTTCCCAAAGAGGACAACGGAGTAAACCCACATCACTGAACAAAGAATACTTCGTTTCAATTATTACAGCGTGTCTTGCACTTACGTCTGCAGCAGTTTTGCCCAAACTTTAATGCACAAATTGCAGCTTTCTTTGGAGTTTCCCACTGACTCATCACACGCAAAACACCGACAGCCCTTTGGAGATGGAGAGAAGCTCCAGGCAGAGCATGCCTCATCCATGCTGACTGTCAGGGATGCAGGAGAAAGCTGTAGGAAACACAATCTTAGTGGAGGGAATAACCGCAGCCTTTCCCAACATCATGTTCCATGTCTCCTGCCCAACACACCCTTCTTGACTGCCCCAATAAATCTAACCTTGAGGTACTTTAAATACTCTATGGAAACAGGTTGATGCACATAAAAACTGCACAGCTAATGCACAGTGAGGTTACTAAATGAATGAATTTGGATGCAAGTAGGAAAATAAAAGCTATATTTCACCTACAGAGAGAGCCTGGAAACCCCTGTTCCCACAAAACACATACTGATTTTGAAAATACAGTGAGCTTGTGTCGGGACACAGAGGGGAGATATTTTTAAAATGCCAAAGTCACTGGCATGGCACCAGGCGTTGGTTTAATTTCATTCTCATGCTTGCTCAGAGCCAAAATGAGTCATCTTCCCCATGAAATAGGAATCTGTACACAACGCTGGCTGTTAATTACCTTTCCTGTCTCCATTAAAGAGGGAAGTGACAGCTTCAACCTCTCCCTGGGCGAGCATTGTGTTCTCTCGCTGTCTCCACCGCTCGCCAACAAATCTGCTGCTACAACTCAAGTGGCACTTGAGATATTCAGTCTAACATTTCAACAACACTGTAATAACTGATAATTTGACAACAAGAAGCCATCCCCAGGAAGCTCAAGCCACTTATAGCCCCAGGAGAAACAAGGAGAGGTATTTCTTCACCAGGCCTGCCCACAGAGCAGCTCGTTTTGGCGCTGGCCAGCACCAAGAGCTCCAAAACTGGGAGCAGACGCCTCCAAAACATTGCTGGTTTAGCACATTCACTCCATGAAAAGAGAGGGTCTATGCCTCATTTATTTGTGAGGCTACACTCTTGTGAGAGTAAAATTTTGAGTGTAGCAGGACTCAAAGGAGATGGTGCCAGGCTCAGTGATGGCTCTGAGCATCCCCAGCCCAGCTCTGGGCAAGTCACCTCTGCAGCTGCATTGACACCCCAGGGACCAGGATACAAGTGACAAAAGGTGTCTCCCAGCTCTGCTGGCATCGGCTGGTCCACCAAAATATCACAAGTTCCTCACATGCCTTTTTACCTTGGCCCAGGGCACTAAGTGGAGGGAATGCAAAGTGTTACAGCAGTTACTACCAATTAATTGTCAAAAACTTGAATCTGCCGTATTCCAAAAATTACAGTGACAAGACATGACAAGAAAAAAATCAGTTCTGCTTGTTCCCTGGGCTTTCATTTTTATGAAACTCTCTGATTGAAAGGCAGAAACAAAATTTTTCGATGCAACAGCCTGCTCTTTTTAAAGACCCTTTTAAAGAGCTTTATTTATGAAGTGAAAGAACATAAGATTTAGAATGTAATCATAAGAAAAAAAAATGGAGGGAAAAGAATAAAAAGGCAACACTGAAATTGCTGTTCATTTATGATTGTAACAAAAATTCACTCCTATTCAAAGGTGAATCAAGATCCATACAAGGTTTCTCTCAACAAGCCCTTGGGATTCAAATTGATTAATGTACTTGTGCTGAGCTTCCCAGAAGGACAAAACTCACCTTTGTGTGCATTGCAGCAGTTAAAGAAACAAAAATTTTCCAGAAATGAAAACACTGAAAACCAAAAACCTTCAAATGCAACAGGAAAAAAAAGTCATACTCTCTTCCATTTCTGTTCATAAGCTCAATGTTTTACCCAGAAATAAAACAACCTCCAAAAAAAGGCTCAAAGCAACTTGCTAACCCTTCTGAGGTCTCACTGGACACCTCTAAATTAGATAACACCACTGATGAGTCTTTAATCCTTTGTGTCACTACAGGAGAAGATTGATGTGTTCACAGCAAGGTGTTGGATCATTTGCCTGGACCATGGCACAGGTCATTCTCCTAGCTCAGCCTGAAGGCCGCTATAATTTATTTCTTTTCTTACACCAGTTGCGTCTGATTTATTTGCTTATTCACCTGAAGAAGTAAATACAAACACCAGGGTTGATATCTTTATAGCATCCTTCCCCCTGAAGAACCAGGTTCTCACTATATCAGGATACCCACAACTATGATAAACCCTGTTTGTGGTGAATTTATTACTTTGTCACATCATGTTCTGTATTGAGTAGAACAGCTCCAAGTGAAACCAGTTCATTAGTCATCCACTCTGTGGCTTATGGGGGAAAGCTCTGGAATTACTAAAAATAAATACACACAAGGAACAGCATTATTTCTCAGAGGCAGAGAAATTCCTGTTACCACATGTCTTATCTGAGAAGATAAAGAATACAGAGAAATAATAAAGGTAATTCTTGATCATTCGAGTAATTTCACGAGGGTATCTAAAAATCAACGCACAAGACTGAATTCCAGCCTTGCAAGGTAAATAATGGAAAACTCATCTACATGAAACACACTGCCTGGTTTACAGCTGCCTTTTTTTTTTTTTTTCCATAAAATAGTTTAAAGCTAGTTATTCATTTCATTGAACTTTTCATGGGGCTGTTCATCACATTTTTACCATCGTGGCAAGTGACTAATGACCTTGAAAAAAATAAAAAGTAGCCATATGAGCATTAGCAGAATAATATATACTCCAGATAAAGGAGGGAATGTTCAGCTTTTGCTCAGTGAGGTATGCAGCTTGTTCGACAAAGAATGATTTATAGGGAAAGCAACAGGAAACCTCATGATGGTTTTGAGATACAGAGCAGGCATAGGAAAAGCTGTGACTCAATGCAAGCAGAATCCCAGCCAGCCACCTTGGAAATAGAGGTAATTAATATGTGCTCGTGCTTGAGCTCACCTAACCTGTACTCTTCTTATTTAATTCCTTGAACTCGGGGCCATCATGAATAACAGACTCTGCTGTGTCTTCTTCCCACAGACTGGGAAGAAATGGGAACAGAGTCACAGCTACACAGGTTAAAACTAGAATCTGCTGTTTTCCTTCCAGAAGAAGGAAAAATCATCCCACAGGGTGTAGCTGAAGGTGCAAGATTCAGTGCTACAGGCTCCCAGTGCTGTGGCCTGTGCACGGACACCGGCACAGAACTCTCACTATTTAGCAATTTTTCCCCCTGAAAAAAAAATCTCAATGTGTGAGGGAGTCATCTCCCAATCTCTTTAAAAGATTCAATGCTTCTAATGCTAGTTACTTCATTCCAGGTATTCTTATCCACAAAAAGAACAACATTCCCTTCCTGAAATCTCTGTGGCGTGCAAAGGGGGTTCTGGTAATGGGTTCCTACAAATACATGAGAGCTGTGTGCA
Source organism: Oxylabes madagascariensis (assembly GCA_013400675.1). Lineage (NCBI taxonomy): Eukaryota > Metazoa > Chordata > Aves > Passeriformes > Timaliidae > Oxylabes > Oxylabes madagascariensis. The sequence goes on along the minus strand of VYZR01054938.1, from coordinate 41,604 downwards.
GAAAAGGAAAAAAAAAAGAGAAAAAACCCACAAAAAAACCCCACCAAAAGCAATGGCATAATGGCCCTGTTTTCATTCTGTCAAGCCTCATCTCGACCACGCTTTAAAGCAATTTAAGTGTTGCCCAATTTGATTCCCTGTGCAGCCCCAGCAGATGACAACACGAAAACCTGAGACACCACATTCAGCTGAAAGAGCCCGAGCACTGCCCGGACAGATCCTGGTCAGGAGAACCCAATGGCTGGATTCAGGGAGGGGGAAACAAACAGAAACAGAAAGAAATAGAATTTTTAAGGATGTCTCTTTTAATCTTATTTCTATTCACTTCAATATAGGAGCAAGAACAACTTTCTCTTCTAATTTTACAAGAGTGCATAGGCAGATTAAAGTTTCTCTGTAGTTATTTCCTCTGCATTTGATCTGGCTTATTTCTTTTAATATCAATGGAGTTAAAAGAGGATGCATGTCATCTATTTTATTGGGTTTAGTTTTTCCCAGTGCAACTTTTTACAAGAGCAATCAGCTCAAAGATAAAAGGCAACACTACAGTTCTGACCTGGGAGAATTTCACATTTACTTAGCAATCCTAGAGGTTATTTCAGCTGCAAACTTCAGCTTCAGCTAAACTCTTGCTTTTTGGTTGCAATCACAAAAATGCCACATGCACAAGGAGGCTTTCCAGGTAAAAGTGTTTTGATGGACACACGTGTAACCACTGCACCCTGAAACGCCTTTGGAAATACAGGACACCATGAGAGGTTGGGCACATATAGATTACTGAGCTGGAAAATTATTTTGGACCCAAAGTCTCTGTACTTCAATTTTATGGGTAATTAAACCTAATGTGTTGTCATTCAGAAAGCAATTAAGTCCAATATCTAGAATGCAGTGTCCCCTTCCAGTGAGTGATGGGGAGGAAGTGACAGGAATCACTGTGCTGATGGATCATTTCTGGGAAGCCCCCTCATGACCTTCGGTCCTCTCCCAAAAGGGAAACTGAGCAAAACAGGGAGGAGGAGCAAGAGGATGTCCCTGGGGCTGCACCTTGCACCCATTATCACCTGCACGTCCAGGGACGTGCCTTGACTGACTTGGGGAGAGCCTGGAAAGGAGATTTCCCCAGCAATTAGACAGCTTTACCTGGATATTGCTCTACTAAAGAGGCAGAAATGGCCAGAGATAAGAGAGATCAGGGATCCAGCAACGATTTCTGTGCTTTGGGAATTTCACGTCAAATACGCTGGGTGCACTAGGGGTCGTTTCACTTTTTCTGTTGGCAGAAGACACCAGTTCAATGAGGCTAAAGGCACCAAAACCATCAATAGAGGTAACTCAGTCATTGCAAAATCACCTTGGCTGAGAGCCATGCTCAACACGAGTCTGAATTCTGACACACCACCAACTGCCCAGCCCTGGGCAGGAGCACAGCGCTCCTGGTGTGACTGGGAGAAGATCCCAGGCCATGGCCACAGGTGGATGGATGGATGAGAACCAAAGCACTCCACAACAGGGTGCCCCTGGACCCCCCAGATACCCCAGATACCCTGCACAGCCCCACTGCAGCGATGCTGCAGGAGCTGTGGTGTCCTCTCCAAGCAGGGCGCTGCCTTGGGTTCCCTGAGCCCCATAAATTGCACACGACCTGCAGCCCTTGGCCATGCAAAAGGTCAGCTGTCCCCAAGCTCAGTGAAAGCCCTGAGTTGAGATCTTCAGAAAAAAAAGAGGCAGGCTTATGTCAGAGTACCCATTAATATCACAACATTTGTTTTAAATTCTATGTTTAAGTATCATTAGGTTTAATAACAATGGTGCGCTGAGACATAATTGTGATCAAAAGGTTCATCCAAGGTCAGAAAGAAAGTTGGTTGCAAAGTCACAAAACCAATCTAGTCTCCTGCTGTGCAGACCTGTACTTTGGGAGGAAGATAATTGTTACTAAAGCTCACCAGTGGGTAGTCATCATAAAGAAAAACTTAATAATTTAGACTGTGTATAATGGCTATTTTTTTCAGTGTAACTATGGAATGGGGGATGAGATTGGCAGGGAAAAACTAAAATAAATTTAGCAAACAACACCTTCACAAACATTGCATCGAACCACATCTCAGAGATGCTGTTACAGTCACGCTGACCCAGCCAAAACATTGGTCTTTTTGACAGGAAAAGCTAACACCACAGTGGGATTTCTTAAAACATTTTTCTCTTTCTCTGTTATTTTTTATACTGTTATTTGAATGCACCAGCTTTCTGCTTCTTTCATGACTGGGCAGCTTAGTGATAAGCCAGAGTATTACAAATGTTTTCTCCATCTTTCAGAGCAGTGTGTAATATCATTAGATTTACACGGTTTGCTTTGGCAGTGACATGTTCAGTGGACAGGCTGGTCCCCCACCGCAGAGTCAGGGTCAGCTCTGAGTAAGCAAGATAGAAGAGCAGCATTAGCAGAAAACTATTATCTCTGTTCAATTTTCCCAAAGAGTAACCAAGGCCTCTTCTGCAACAGAGGATAAATGAAAATATTTATTGTCTGATAAAAATTAGTAAGCTGCTCTAACACACGCCTGTTCTGGCATGTTTCCTCACCGATTACAGCTCAAGGTAGCTTCAAGTGATGAGCAGAGAAGGGCTGGTGACAGCCTCAGAAACACACTCCCAACACCCAAGGACCTGGCTTGAAGAACAAGAGGGCAAAGATACAAACCCTGGCACCACTGCTGAAGGATTCAATATTTAGTGTGCAACTCACATTTCCACAAACAAAACAAAAAAACCCTGTCCTGTCCCTCTGCCTGCCTACAAGCTCACCTCCCCATTTCGAGCTGGCAATGCCACATTGTCCCTGCCCCAGCTGTTTTGGGCCAGTTGTTTCTGAAACAGAAAGGCAGCACATTCAGAGCACCATCACCCTATCCTGGCCACCTCTGGAAGGTGAACTTTCCTGAAGTGCCAGGCTAGCAGTCTGTTGTACTGCCTGGCTAATTTTATACCCTGGCCCATCCATGAGGACATGGACAACATATGAGGTCCGTTAATGGCTCATATTTCTGCATCAGATCCTCCTGAGCTGCTCCACAGGCTGGCAGTGATGTGTGACACATCAGGAATTTCCCAATTTGTTGACTGTCACAGGTTTGCTCTCACCTCCCTGGAAAATCAGTCCCAGGAGTCGAAAGCCAGATTTTCACTCTCTACTTCAATGCCTCTGTTCAGCATGTGCAGGTTAATGACGGTGTGTAATAATCAATAAACAGCTCCTGGCTTTCAGCTGATGGTGCATTACTGCCAGGTCGGAACAGGAAGGTGAGCCATGCAATTGCTGCTCGCTGGGGAAGGCTCTCTCGGGGCAAACACAACCCCTCACTGCTCCCTTGCTTGTCCTGCTGATGTCATTACCACTCTCCCCAGTCTTTGCTGTCAGCACATTGCTGTGTTCTGGAATTAGAAGGCTGACAGTGATGGTTTTAATGACATGCAAACAGGCAGCGTCTCGGTGATTTCCAATAGCTACGTGCCAGCATAAAAGCTGCAACTTCTAAGTGAGGGAAGCAGATCCCAGAAAGCTTTATGCTTGCAAAACCCAGTGTCCACACAAATTTGAGTTAGGACCAAGCTGGAGCCCGTGGCAGGAGAGCACTGCTTCACCCTGCACAGGTCTGTGCTGCAGGGTTCAGAGGATGCTTTCTGCTTTTGCCCTGCCAACCTCATTGGACCTGCTAATACCAAAGGTTAAGAATGAAGGAGAAATGCTTTTTGGTAAAAGAAGGAACCACACATCAAAATAAAGCACCCTCTCAGATGACAGCAAAGGAAATTACTTAAGATTTCATTTTGCTTTTCTTGGCCATTTCGTATCTGCACCTGAGAGCAAGTGACATCTATCCACACTGTCAGACTTCTTTCTGTCATGCAGAAGGACAGAAGAAATCACTCACTGACACCTTGGGATTGTAAGGACAGAAAGCAAAGAGACATCAAGGGGTTTAGCATTGAATGAGCCAAGTACCTAAATCCATTTAACTCGTAACTTCCAAACAACTTCTACCGGTCTCAAGCAAGGAAGCAGGGACACATTGGTAACCAAAAAAAAAAGTAAAAAAACTTTCAGGCTTTAGCTCCTCAAGAGAGATCATCACTCAGTACCTACATAATCCATCTCATCTAGTTTATTTTCACCAGCTGTGCTCTAGAGGTGGCATGAGCACCCAACAGAGAAACCATCTGAAAGGAGCTCCCTACAAGGACAAACAGAGCCTGAGCCTGCTTTGCACGATTCATAGACGCACCCAGAAACAATGCAGCCACACCATGCTCCAGAGCAGGTTTAAGCTCTGAAACAGAGGGGATCCTGCAGCCCCTCCTCACGAAGGCAGCCAGCAATAGCCCCCTTCAGGTGGGAAAGCAGCTCCCGTCTCCCTGCAGCCTTGGTCAGGGGAGCAGAGGATCCCGAATCCGGCCCGGAGGGTTGTGCAGTGCCCACGCACTGCTGGTCAATCATCCACGAGCTGGGTTTGCTGAGGAGTTCTCAGGGGCTCCTCTGCCTCTGGCAGGGCCTCTGCTGTGGCTGTCACTGGCTGTGATGGCACCAGCTGGGTGACAAACCCGATTGCAGCTGTCACATCTGCTTCGAGGACCTGCCACTTGGTGCCTGGCCTGAGACTGACTGAGGCATTCACTTCTGGAAATTGCAGAACTTTGTATCTTAGTAGGAGAAAGAGCCCAAGGAAGAGGAGATAAGCAGCTGGGGCAGTGGAGGTTGGTTTTATTTCACATCCTCACCCACTGAGAATGGGTCCAGGAGCCACAAAGACTGACCAACCATCTCAGTAAGAGCCTGGTGGAGCAGCAAGGTCTGCAAACCACTCTGGATGAAACCACAGCACGAGGTTTGTGCCTGAGGATGCAGATCCAAGACAGGCAGAGGAAACACCAGTCCCAATCTGCTACTTACTTGCTTTGGACTCCAGATGTTTTTAGTCCTACTGAGAACATTTGGTCGTACTTGAAGAGCAGCACCATGCTTGAAATCACCTCATTATAACTCAAATTGTCAATATTCAGTATGTCAGTGAGCTGAGTGTTTTTCTTCCCCCCCTTTTTTAATGAAAACAAACAAAAACAAACAAACAAAACAAAACCCAAACCCAAACAAATCCCATACCACTCTGAAATCCTTGTACAAGTTTACAGCTTCTGCCAGGCTTTGCAGAGCAGATGATGTGATGCAACTAGAGAAGGTGAGGGAGCACAGAGGATTCCCATACTGTTTACCCTCACACAATAAGGAACAATCACAGCAACTCAGCTCAGATAAAATGAATTTCACACCTGAGGTCAGCATGGAGTGAATGGCTGCTCCCAGGTCTCTCATGCCAGTGCAATGGACCTGGGATGAAGAGGCATTGCTGGGATACACTGAGACAAGGAGAATTTTTGTTGCAGCTTCTGCCAAAAAAATTAGCAGAAATAGCCTGAGAATGCTACAGAATAAGGCCAACACTTCCTGCATTTATTTTGCCCTCCGAAAAAATAAAAATACAAAGAGCAAACAAAATAACAACACAACTGAAATACATCTCAACATTTCCTCTCTTACTAAGGCTTCTTCTCCAAACTAGATTCAGCAAGTGGCCTTAAGCCAATTCCAGAGCAGATACCTGCACTGCAAACCACCACCCTGGAGGTGAGAAAAGCCACGGTCCATTCCAGTGGGCTGTTAGGTGTTAGCAGTCCCACAGCCATTAAAGTGTCATGTTATGGAACACACAATATTCTCCTACAAGAGCTATGCCATACCATGTTTCTCTAAAATAGCACAGAAAGATACACCAGAAAAAAAAATAAATAAAGGCAGACTCCATCCTTGGAGGGGAATAGAGACAGACTGACTTCAGGGGAGAAGCAGAGCAAGCAGCAAGCCGCCTTCCTGGTCACTAATTCTTGATTAAACTTCTGTCTGTCGTTTGTGGATGTGGCTCTCCAGGCCATCCAACCACCACCACCAGCAGCTGCTTTCAGACAAAGTGAAGAATTCAGGGGAAAGGTTAAATTTGTTTAAAAAAAGAAATCCATAGCAGGAGCTGAAGTGCTCCCAGTTCCCTCAGCAGGCACAGGGACCAGCCCTAACCTGCCAGGTAAGAGGGGGCCTGGTGACTTTACTGACTCAGCAACCAGGATCCTTTCACCCTGTGGAATACCCCAAGCCTTTGCTGCAGCCAGAATGGTTTTATTTGGAGCCCCAGAACATGGGATTACTCAATTTCGGGGTTCATGATTCCAGATTCAGCTCAGAAGATCCACCACAAGGTCAGTGTGCAGAGGGATCATGATGTGCTGGTTAGAGTGGATTTGAGTGTGAGAGGACAGATGCAAGCCCTGACCTATTAAAGAGGCTCTGCAACCCACAGTGCACGGAAAGACAACTCTCCAAAGCGCTTGGTGCATCCTGAGTTTCCTCCATCAGCAGAAATCCCTCCTAGCAAAGCTTCCATCTGAGGAGGACTCCAGAAAGATGGAAATGGGTCATCTTCTCTCCCAAACACTCACATCTTTCCTGCCCTGGGGAACCACTTAGAAGCATTAGGTGACAAATGTTTTGTTGCCAAGCACTGCAGAGGCCCCATGGAACTTGTCTTCTGACACCTCTGCTGGTAAACGAGCGAGTGGCATAACAGCATGACAAGGGATTTAAAAAATTAAGTCTCCCCAGACACTCCCTGGGGGTGCTTTTGCTACAATATGCAGACTGGCAGCACTGCTGCTCGTGAGATGCCACGTTCCTACATTTCCTTGTTTTACAAGAAACGGATTTCTCCTCTTAGTGAAACTTTAATGTGACAAAAGGAAGGGGCACTGCAGTAGTGCTGGGATGCTTTTTTTTTTTTTTGGACACCACCATGCACAAGGCTGCCTGTGGTAGGGCATTCACCTTGCTCCTGGACTTGCCTTTGCAAGACCAATCATTCAGAAGAGAAATAAAATCCCTTTCAGAAGGAATAGACAGAGTGTGAAGGTTTTGGCTGTGAACTTTTCACACTGGAAAGTGCTAGGAGGGGAAACAAAGTTAGAAGGGGTGGACAAGACAGGCCATTGGAGCAGAATGGGACAGACCCTGTTCCAAACACCTGGTCTCTTCCCTCCCAGGGGTTTGAGACATGGCAAGGCTGCTCAAGACATGTAGGAGCCCTTCAGGGACAGCTCACAGCTCGTCTCAGCCTCCACCAGCCAAAGCTGCGTTATCAATGGCTGTCTCCTCACTTCCAGTACCTGCTGCTGTAAATCATAGCCCAGAGCAATGCTTAAGAGAAAGCATCTAAATCACAAAATAAAACAGGTCAGAGCTGCAATTATGATCAGTGAAGCAGGCATCAGTATGTTGTGCATAATTAAAATGACTGTAGGACTTCTCTATAAATATCAGCCAGAAAAGTGTCTCTTTGTGTGTGGGCATAAAAATGAGATGCAGGAAACAGCCTGCTCTGATGTGACAACACGACCTTGGAACAACTTTGTTGCCTCCACACCAGAGTAATTACACTGTTGAAATGTCTGATTGTGTCCCTCTTGCCATCAGCAGCAACCAAGCCTTTGCAGCAATAAATGTGGAGCGAGTAACAGTTCAATAAAGATCCACAGATACACTCGTTTTGCAGGGGCTGCTGCTCCTTGAAGTTCTCTGAAGCTGCAGTTCCAAGAGCAGAGGCTCTCGTTTTCTCCTTTAAAAGTCTGAACTCAGCTTGGAGATGAAATCTACTCAAGATGATAAATGGATACCATGCAAAGCTTGTCTTACACACGTCTTTAAATATTTTACTTACTGCTCATCAATCTTCCCCATCTATGCAGCATTCTTAACTACTTTGCAGTAAGAAATCCGATCCCTCCGGGGAATTTGGGAAGCAAAATACATTCCCAATCTTCTCAATGCTCCGATGACAGGAAATATGGAAATGTTAAATGGAGAGCGGTGCTAAAGCAGGGAGTTGCTCCAGACAACTTTGGTATTGCCAGGCTGAGCCATGGGGCAAGGGCTGGACCTGGCTGGACCCACGGGTCAGGGGCAAATCCACACGGAGCATTTTGGACCTTGTGAGTCCCAATATTCACAGTTTCACTGGCAACAACTCAGAACCACAAATCAAGTGTGAAACTCTGCACAGGGCAGGCTCCACAACTGAGCAGGTGGAAAACATCACTGGTAATGAGCAGCACAAAAGGACTCTCACCATTAGCACTGAGAAAAACCAGAAGTTTGGCAAGTGACAACACGTAAGGCATGTTTTTATTCAGAGCTATTTCAAAACACAAATACTTCAATCAACAATCACTCACCTCCCATTCAATACCCCAGTAATCCCCTTTTGTCCAGCATAATGCCTAGACACAATTTTATTGACCCAGCAGTATTCTCCTAGGACGCACCACTCTTTGACTGCTAATGACCAGGTGGGTACATTTCTCCCTGCAGCCAAGTATTTATCAGGCAGAAGGCAAATATGGGATTCATTGATGCATAAAACATTGCAGATAAATAATAATGAAAGACCTATGCATCATTCTTGTCAATGTGCTGAGAAGATTTGCTGAAGGTACAGAGGTTGGGGGGGGGAAGAAAAAAAAAATAAATCAAAATTGTTCATCTGCGAGAACAGATGTTGAGGCAAAAGCCCACTCAGGGGCTAAAGGGACCCTTCCACCAAGACCAGACTATTAGCACTGGAAAATACACAGCCTGATCTTGTGTCCAAAAATGCAACATCACCACCTGCTCCTAAAGAAATGCTCTAAACCATCTCACAACCCAAGGAATGGTTTTAAAATGTATATTGAGTTGTTTTAAATTGTATATTGGGGGGAAAATTATGGGATTTAATAAATTAAAGGATATTTTTGTGAACATTTCACAAGCTGAATGAGTAAAAGAGTACAGGATAAATGAATTAATGTAAATTATTTTCCATATGAAATATTAATATGTTGGACAGCAATCAAAAGTCATGAATTAAACAAAATAAAAGCCTGCAATGAAATGAACTGGAACACTGTGAAAAACAGGAAAAATAAGCAAAGAGGAAACAGTTGTCATTCTCAAATCACTCAAATATAGATCTTCTTTATAAAGAATAATGGTGCATCCAAAACAGTCATTTCCTTAAAATAACCTATATAAAGTACTAAAGGAGAGGCACATAATGCACTGCACTGTTGCAGCTCTGTCAGGTCACCATTTTCTTTTTAAGGTGTTATACTGCTTGAGCTTCTGCTGGGAATTCTCCCTAATAAATTTCCTTTATATGTCACTTTTCAGGTCTGACATTTGAGGGATGCTATGAAAAGATTTGAAGATCTTCTGGAATAACTACGTGGAGCTGATAACCCTCAGCAGGCAGGAGCACAGCAGCTCACTGGGACATCCCCACTTAGAGATCAGTGGGTTTGGTGCAGGACAGGAGTCAGGGACTCTCATGAGCCATTGGGACACCAATGAACTCTGGATTTAGATCCCCTTGTGCTCTGGGAAACCACGCATGGAGCAGGCACCAGTTCCAACACAACCTGTGTGCAGCAGCTCAACCCCAGTCGTGGGGACAGACACATAACAGCAGAGGGGAAAAAACCTTGCAAAACAGGGGCCAAAGCCCCTGTAACCCAGTGCTGTGCTAAATAAAGTGGAAGAAGTGCTCTGAAATCCCAGCCTCAGCACAGCTCACGGAGCCGCCTGGTCCAGCCTGGCAGCACTTTCTGCATTTTACCAGGTCACCCATCTCCTGTTGCTCAGAGAAAACTGACACCTGTCTGTTAGTGCATTCCTTTGTCAGAGTCTAAGTGCCCATCTGCCCTTCTCCTGTCCCTCACCCTTGCAGGAGACAAACTCCATTCAAGCCAAGTAACATAAAGAAAGCTCATTTCCTTTGAACTTATTTACAAGTTTTACCATTAAACTTGCCCACATTATGCAAGCAGCTTGCAATCTTCCCTAATTCTCTGACTTTAATTATATAATTGAACAACCTAAAAACTCATTTTTTCCAGGAAACATTAAACATTACCATCTTAATGAAATTCTTAATGAAACCGTCCTCCCTGCATGCAAATGACTGGCACTGGATTTGCTTATCACACTGATAGACAAAAGGACAAATGCCCTTCCTTTTGTCAATCATCAGGAGTGACAGCCCTTCCCAAGGACGCTCCTCCTCGATGGATGGATTAGACTGACAGAACCACAGACAGGAGGAAGGCAGCTCAGGGAAGGACGAGGAAGCAGCCAGGGAAGGTCAGTAAGTGGGAATTAACCAACAGATACACAGTCAAAGCGAAGTTTTCCTTAAGCTCAGCTGAGTTCTGAGGCGTTCTGCATCAGCTGAGTTGGTGTTCACAGAAGAAGAGCTGGAAGAGCTGGAGAGGTGAGTCAGGGGTCTCAGCAGGGTCCTGTTGCAGCCATGCACTGCCCATAAGGTAAAAAAAAACTGTGGGGTATTTTAGACACTTGACTGTTAAAATCTGTTTCAAGACACTTGGCTCATCCTTCCCCACCTCAAACACCCTCCTTGTGTTGCCTTTGTCTCAGGGAGGCTCTTGGCTCCAGCTCAACTGCTGCAGACATGGTACTCTCACCAAAAAACAAGAAACCACCTGGGAAGGAGCCCTGCCAGTGGCATGGCTGTGCTGGGAGCACTGGTCCTTCCCCATGAGGCTGGACGTGCCCATCATGTCAGGGTACAGAGGGATGCTGCTGCATTGAGCTGCAGCTGTACTGCAGGGACCCAAGAGATCTGCAGGGGCGAAACCTCCAGGAAAAGCTGCAAGAGAGCAGGGGGAAAATAGAATCCAGCACTAAACTCCCATTTCCTCTCTCACCTCACCCACCAACTTGCCAGAGCTTTGTACTAAGCCAGCTGCAGAGGAGAGGAGCATCTGTCCCCTGCCCAGGGTGGGGAGGTAGCTTTTTGGACCCAGGTCCTCTTTTGGTGCCTGGCTGCTGCTGCTCTCCACAGCAGACGTTTGAGGCGCTGGCCCAGCCATCACTCCAAACAATTTGATTTACGGGCTACAGCACTGTTTTCCCAAAGCAGACCCATTCTGCTCCCTTCCAGCCTTTTCTTGCAGGGTGTTTTTATGCAGCCAAGTTCTTGTGCAGTACCAAGCTCTACCCAGATGAAGAAATTTCTGTCACGAATATTTTGGGTGCATCCTTTCCTTCACTGTCACTTTGTGACCTCCAGTTCTTGTTTTTGATACCAGTTCAAAGACACCACAAATGTCTTTCATTTTTATTCCCATCAAAAACATGTGTAGTTCAAAGACACGACCTTGGTGTCTGCTTCTGCAAACAACGCTGGCCTCAGTGCTACACCAAAATCCATGTCACTGAATCAGCTTGCTTGAGCCTCTTCTAAATCTAATTCTTTCTAAATCTAATTCCCACAGATAAAGAGCAGAATAGTTTTATTCAATAAGCATTAATTAGTTCTTTTACCTCCACTCTCCTGCTTCACTGTGCTTACAGTGTCCTACGCTTTTGGCCCACAGATACACCTCACCCTGCTGCAGCTCCCAGATTGTCCTGATGATTTATTGACAACAAAACTCAAGCCCCAGGTGCCCTTCCCGATTTACACTCAGATCTGCAATTATGTGGTAGGTGGTCATAGCAAACTTTAAAATAAACAGAGATAGCTGTGATTAATAATTTAGAGGGAAAGAAGGAAAAAGCAGAGGTGTCAGTGTCCTGGCACTACCCTAACCAGAAGGTCTGGGAGGGAATATTGCAAGAGTTAAAGATCCAGCAGAGATGGGAGATCTGAACCTGACCTCTGTGTGGCCTCCACTGAGGGCATTCTGCTCCTCAGATTCCTGCTGCTGTCAGCTGAACGTCTGGCAGTTTTAAAGACATTAGGGAAAAATGGTCTTTTCCATTTCAAGTCTAAAAAATATAAATATTTTTGAAGTCAGCTACAAATATCTGACAAGCTAATTGCTTGGAATCATTAGGAAATTAAAGAATTAATTTTACTTAGGTCATGCATCTAATCCAGGTGAATTTCTTATGCTGGTTTGAAGAAAATGGTTAGGGAGCCTTGATTTGACAAGCGCCCACCACCAATCTTGATTTCTCAGCTGACAAATTCTGCCAAGTTCTCCCCACAGTTGCAAATAAGTTCTATTTTCTAGCTCTCTATCTTTCCTTAAAGCACTATAGTCCTGCCAGCACCAGAACATTTTCTGTGTCTGGAGAAGAAATGCTTTTTAAAGCTCTGGTAGGCAAAGAGGTTCTTGATCCCATGACAGCTCATGATCCTAAACAACAACAGGAATAACCTAACTCACAATTAACAGTCTTGCTGCTTGAACAGTCCAGCTGAAACCAAGTGATATATTTCTCCAGTAGAGCAAGAAGACATCCACAAAGCACAGGGGATCAAAACACGGCCATCGAGGCCCAAATCAACTCATTAAAAAAAATAAATGGGAGCAATTCCATTGGCCTCAGTGGGAATTCAATCCGGTGTACAGCTTATAAAGCACTTTCACCAAGTGCCTTTCATTCAAGGTTCTTCACAGCAGAGGTGCATCATTATTTGCCATAACCCCAAAACCTTCCCCTGGTCTGGTTTGTTTTTCACTCTATGATTCATTCCAGTCTCTCAGAGTATTCCCCAGCTGTGCATTTTTGTCCCTGGCATTGTTTTCTGTCCTTAGCATCCCGAGTGCTGTATTCCTCAGCAATTATTTATAGAAGGGACTCATCCTGCCCCAGGTCTGTGCCCCCAGCCTTATGTCAGTGCAGCTCCAGCTGTTTGTCCCTCAGGAGTTCAATCACCTTTCTGCTTGCAGGCTGCAGCTCAACATTCCTGACAGCTCATCCTCTCTGCAGGATCAGAGCTCCATCCTCCCACCTGGAAGCATGGAAGATTTCCACTTAGCCTCCACAACAGCCATTTGCACATGGAAGTATGAATTCTAAAATGGTGGTCCCCAGAAATCTTTTTCAGGCTATCAAATCTAGGACAACATTGAAATCTTATTTTACTCTGATATAAAATTTGGCTCTTTATTCATCCCAATGGAAAGCCCTCTTATTTTTTTACTGCCTATATCATGGTAGCATCTGTGAGAACAAAAAGCAACTCAAAGTGCTCAAATCACACATTTGGACATAGGAGCCCAAAACCAAAACTCTATCCCGTTTGCTACACAGGCTTCTCTCTGACTTTGTTTTCTCTATCACCTTTTCTCTTTCCTTTTCTCTCTATTCTTCTCTATTTGTAAAAGAAGAAATAATTTTTGCCTTTCCAAGCAGGAAATCTGCAGTGACAGGGTGGGGAAGGGACCCTTCAGCAGTGGGAAGGGGAGGACAGCCAAGTGCCTTGGAGATGCACCAGAAGTGCTGACTCTGCTCCTGAAAAACAGGAGCAGCCTCCTGGTCACGCTCCATGGCTCGGAGCAGGAAGGATGCCCTTTCCAAAGGAGGGATATTGATTGCAAGGAACCATCCCACCACCACCACCCCCTGGCAAGAGGTCACTGCAAAACTTCCCCTCCTCTCACTCACATCCATCTTGTTGACTCTGTGGAGATTCTGCAGATTGCAGCAGAGCAACTGAATTATTCCAGCTAATGAGAATGTAATGTTTCATCACCGACTTCCACAGCCACTTAAATCTATCCTTATCTAATTAATTTTGCAAAACAAAAAGTGACTAGGCAAATAAACTCCGCAATGTGACAGCTGTAGTATTAGGAGTTACTGGTCAGTCAGCAAAGAGACCAAGAGAGTGTAAGAGGGCCAAAGAGAAAAGGATGAAGAAATTACTCAGTGAATGGTTGACTTTAAATCAGAGCAAAATTTGGGGAGGGCAATAAAACCCCACAACTGACCCACTTTAGCTCTGTAAAAGTGTCACCACTGCCATCCTTCAATTGAAAGGCACAGAGGCTTATGAGTGGCAAACTAAATCGAGCCGAGCTATGCAGAGCTAAGGCAGCCACAGCCATCTCAGAAAAGCAAAATTAAACAACATTAGCAATGACCCATTTCCTCACTCAGCGGGGGCCAGCCGAGCTAATCTGGCACTGGAGGAAACACGCTGAGGGTTTTCCCACACAGAGATCGCTCTCTGCCAACACTTCCACTAATCCACCTCGCCCCAAAATGGTTGACCATTTCTGTTTAAAGAAATAAGTGGGGATTAAGAGGAGGAAGCCTGAAATCCAACTGTATTGAAATTAAACTGGCAGGGAAGGCGACCTGCTGAGAAAGAGGGATTTGCTCTGGGAAGAGATACAGAGCTGCTGTGGGATGGGGGCTGTACAGAGGGTGTAGCTGTCACACCCCACTGATGCCCTCACTAGCACGGAGGGGATGTTCATTTCTGGGAGTTTATACTTGTTTTTTTCCTTTTTAAGTACAAAAAGGAATTCCCAGCCTGTTCACCTCCAAGGGAACAAGCTCAAACACAACTTTAGCCACACAGACAGACCTTTCACTTGTGCTGCAGGTAAATGTTTTCACTTAAGGAATCTAAACTGCAGTGACAGCAAGGTTGGACTCGATGATCTTAAAGGTCTTTTCCAACCTAAACGATTTTATGATTCTATGACAGCTGCTTCAAGTGTTTGCTCCATTCTTCTCCCCCTCACTCCCCCTGCCACACTTTTACTTACTTTGCCTCTATCTACAGACATTTGTATCCTCTTTGCTGCCAGTTCCATTTGCCCACTTTTTCCCTTAAAAAAAATAAAGAAGGCAGCCCCTTTGCTGATGCCTCCTGGCAGAGATCTTTGACTGCAATCAGAGCAATCCTCATTTATTCCAGCTGAGGATCTGACCCCAGGACTTCCAGTGCTTGAGCTGTAATAGAAGTAGAATCAGACCAGGCCATTACGTGTTTGGGAGAAGTCCAAGACACTTTCAGGTGCTGCAGAAAGCAGTGCCAGCAATTCTGCAATTTGTAAGGATTTTTCCCCCATCTGAATCAAACAGGGATGATCAGTGCAATGGCTAGGGCACACAGAGATCTCCTCCAGGCACTCTTTTGATTATCAAACATGCCCGGATCTGCCACAAGGTTTAGTTGCAGGGTGAGGAGTCCAGGGACATGCACCAGCCCATTTTATAATTCAAGGCTTACTTACATTCCTGTTTTCAGCCTAAAAAGCAAGAGAGACCCCATAAGTCAGACAGTCTGGTGTGGTATTTATTCAAGGGCCATGACCCTCAATATGTGCCACTTTTGGCAAACAGAGCCATCTTCATATCCACATGGGGACAATTGAGTTAAATTTGAAAGGAAGTTCAAACTACACAAAAAATCCAATCAAAGAAAA
Organism: Oxylabes madagascariensis; assembly: GCA_013400675.1. NCBI lineage: Eukaryota > Metazoa > Chordata > Aves > Passeriformes > Timaliidae > Oxylabes > Oxylabes madagascariensis. The sequence continues at coordinate 26,277 of VYZR01054938.1, read as the reverse complement.
CAACTGACCCAAGAGACTGGTCACATCAAAGAGAAGTGGATTTTCATTTTCCCTTTCTTCAGGTTGAACAATTTTATCATGATTTTTCCTACTTCTCCACAGGAAAGATCACCCATGATGAGACAAAGGACAGACACCAGACACTACCAAGTCATATCTTGAACCACCACATTCTCAATAAAAACATAGTAGTAATAGTAGTAGTAGTAGTAGTAGTTACATGCAAGACCCTAAAGGTCTGTCTTCCTCAGTAGACATGGTCCAGTCCACAGGAGACTGTTGTACAAATCTTTGGGGGTAATAATGACAATCTTCCCCAAATCTTCCCCAGTTATGCCTGCGTGAGGGGCAGGGCACATTCTGCTTAACCTGGAATACTAAAACAGAGCTACCAGTTCCTCTCTAGCTGACCATTCTCACTAGAACAGGCCACTATTATTTGCTTAATAAAGTGTTTTGCAAGACAAACCGAGAGCATCACAGGGTGCCAGCGACACAAAAACCACCCTCAGCCCAGGAGCTGTATCAATATGTCACTGCACACATGGACCAGCAAAGAGCCTGACCCTGCACACACCGACAGCAGTTCTTCCTTGCAGGAGGAGAATTCAGCCAAAGCCTGACAAATACAATTAACAGGTGAGGAGAGACACGTCCAAGAACAAACATGTTTATTTGTACAGTTATTTTTACACTAGGATGATGCATTCTGGCATAACTTGCCATGCCCTCCATTTCTGTCCCTCTAGCACTCTGCCAGTCTCCCAGGAAGGCCAGGAATAGGAATATGGCTCTTTTTCTAAGCAATCTTATTTCTTTCTTGGTTTGTCTTTCTCTGCTTATGTCTTGGGGTAACTAATTGAGTTCAAGTTGCTTAATTGAAACATCTTGGGTCAACTAATTGAATTGAAGTTGAGACATTTTAAGTGCAGTGCCTGTTTCTGATGTAGAGGGAAGGGGGGAAAACCCCAAACAGTGAGTGTCAGAGCCCTCTGCATTTTGTTAGCAGCATTTTTTTATTTACTTGGACATGGATTAGGATCGTCAGAACAGTATTATGGAGACTATTCAAATTTCTAGCCAAGACCAAGAGAGAAGATATTCCTTTTGTACAACAACATTTCTGTAAATTTTGTTTAGCTTGCGTGGGATACAGTTAATTACAGTAATCTATCAAACTGGCACAAGGTAGTATTCACACACGAAGTTTTTCCTGCAGTCAGAATCCTTAGTTTTATATGAGACTGGTTTGTGCTAATTGAATTTTCACTTGGGTAGATAAAATCTTTAACAACTCTGGAATAACTAAGTGCTCTTTGTTCAACGATGTGGATCAGAATGATTTACAGCACCTTTCACATAATCATGCTAATTTTGCTTTCATATGATTAATTAAAACAATATGTTCTTTCTTTGTAAAATAGAATTAGTGCACCCAAGGAGACAGGTTTTATTGCAAACTTCTTTTTCTGGCAATAAAAGCAATTTTCACACACCACCTTTTTTGGCAAAGCTAAATAAACACACTTAAGTGGGCAAGGAAACTGCAGCTGGGGTCAGGTCCCTCCGTGGAGTGCCACCAGCAGGATTTGCAGATTGCACCAGGGATGGTTCAGCCCCAGTGCTGTGAGGCAGAGCGTGGCCAGCAGGAAGCTTTTGGGATCTCCAGGCCAAGGCCCCTTCCCTCTGCCAGTTTCCTGCATCTCTCATCACACCTGGAGCCGAACTGAAGGACACTCCTGTAAGAGCACAGAAACCCCACTGCTAAAATGGATGGTGCTTGCTGTCCAAGCTGGATTCAGCACATCTCTCTGGAACAGGATACCTGACTGATGGTCACACTGAGTGATCCCTGGGAAGGGTGAGGGGGAGCTTGGCAGGACATTGCTCCTGTGTTGGGTGCCAACTTCGCTCTGTCCCTTCCAGATTTTGTTACTGTGCCTTGGCAGGATTATTTAGATCTTCTCCTTGAGGTAAATACTGATGAAATTCCCCAGATAATGACAGCTGTTAGAGGAGAATGGTGAAGTGGATCCCATGGGGGACTCTGGAGGGGAGGCAGGTGCTCTGGCTGATGGCAAAAAGTGAAGAGAGAACCTCAAGAGAAGCTCTAATGGCACCAAAGGGGTAATTGTGCAACCTGATCCATGAGAATGTAGATTCACAACCATCATTACAATTAATAGCAGCCACGTGGATGGCTAAACTCCCCACACAGAGCACTCAGTGTTTACCTCCAAGGACTTCCTCCTGCCTTATTTCACTTCAAAACTGGACCAGAAAGGTTACCTAACCCAAAGTTTCAAACACACTGAGGTATCACAACTCTGAATAAATGCCTGGGTCTAAGCGTTCTTTACTGCATCAAACTATAAAGGAAATCATATAGTGCTGAGTTTCATAAACCAATTTTAAAAATTCACAATAAGAAGTTTATTTTCATCTGTCAATCTAAGATCTTAAGTCACTTTGCCTGAAGTATCCGTGTGTACCAGCAAAAAGAAACCCCTCAACTACCAAAAGTCACATTTCGAGTAGTTAACCCACCGACCAAACCATACAGAGAAACCTGCATAGAAGCATAAATACAAGCAGAATGAAGATCTGGCAAGGTAATCATTTGTGTGGCAAAAAAAAATCAACACTGGGTAGATCAAAATAGAATATAGCCAGTACTGAATCTAATTCCAATGCTCAAACATGCTGGGCAGAAAACAGAATACCTTTAGGAAAGCAACTGTGAAAAATTGAGGCACCAAATAGAGACAGCCCATCAGCAGGTAAAGGAACTCCAGAAATCAATCAAGTTTAGGACAAGCATGGATGGAACAAGCACTTCCACTGGTGCAAGGAAAAATGAGCACTCCCAAAGAGCCTAGAAAAGGCACCCTTGCAGGAAAGCAGTGCAGTTGATGTGGACACTGAAATGGAGATACTTAAACCCAATCCTGACTCCTAGGAAAGACTGATGCAGAACAAGCCAGGAAAAAGAAATAAAAGTTTTTGCATCCATGTTTTCAGTTTCCAAGGGCTGTCTGATTAAGGGACCTTCACTACACCCTCTGCTCTGACTATCTCCACATCTCAGCTTGCTTTCTCCAGCAGGCAGGAAAGTGCATGGTTATTGGGAAAATTCCTGCTGCTGCAAATAACTCCTTGTGCACACGGTCGTCTCCAGGGCAGGGGATGAGCAAACCAGCAAACTGCATGTGACAGGCCACTTACTGCACTTCATGGCAATGCTCAGGATGTAGTTTGACTACAGTCCTACCAGGCTCTAATTTAGGTGTCATGACTACTTCTCTTCAGTGCCTGATGCACGAAGAGGAGCCCTGGCTTGTTCCTGGTCTTAACCTCTCCGTGCTCCCTGCAGCTGATGGGATGCAGCAGCTGTGGCAGCCAAGGGAGCTGCCCTGGGGTCATGTATCTTCAGTGCCATGGCATAAAATAAAAATTCTGCCTAGAAAAGCAAGGAGAGAACAGACTAATGGGCTGCTCCTGGCTCAGGGTGGTCTGGACACCACCAGTGGTCAGACAGCATGGTCAGTCTGTCCATCCTCTCACTGCACCCATCAGTCCTGCTGGAGCCTGAGCGGGGGGGGCACACTCTGCTGCCTCCTCCTCCGGTGACTGGCGTTCCCTGCCTCTGGAAAACTAATTTGATGACTGAATTAAACTAATAATTGTTTCATTTACAAATATGGTCTCTGAGTGCATTTGACTTAGAGCACGCTTCTCTTGGGAGGTGCCAGGGAGATCCAGTTGTATTACTTATGGAATCTGGGCTAATTTAATTACTTTTTGATGGGAAGTGCATGATTTTGCAGACGGTAGCTGTCTGCAGGGCCACACACAGTTGCTGATATCTTTCCACTTTCCTCAGTGATGCAAGGGATGATAAAGGGCCCAATTAATAAAGTCACCTTGAGAAGGAGACCTTCTGTTAATTGGGAGAACCAGAAGTGATTCACCATTTGGGAAAATTCTGGTTTCCTTATTTCCATCCTATCAAACACTCACCCACTCACAGTATGCCTCTTGAAAACAACTGAATGCTAAGGGAGTCCATATGTCCCCACTTTCACAAAGTCTTTCAAAGCAAGGTAACAATTAGAAGCGTATTTATAAATGACACCCTGCATTTGTGCCCTTTCCCTCTTTCACCTTTCCCTCTATCACCTCCAATTCCGTCTGCTCCCACTGGACCCTGCCAGCCTCACACAAGGGCTCCCATCCCATGTCAAAAGTTTGGGGACTTGAGTGCTGACAATGCAGAAACAGCACCAGAGTAAATGACAATAAACAGTTGTTTCCAAAGTAACCTGTGCTGTTCAGACAATTAAATCCCATTTTCCACTCGTCCCCAGGCAAGGGAAAAGTCACAGACCTCCACCCAAGAGCACCACACGTGCTTCTTTTGCTGCCACCACATCCAGAGCAGCCTCAAAGTCATTGCTAGGGCTTCTGGCAAGCTTCCTAGTGAAGGCTGCTTCTCTCCACTCTCTGCCTTGAATTTCCCATGGAAAAGGGAAAATATTTTTGTTTTTTGCCTTCCATCTTGGCTGCCCAGATCACTTCTTCCTACAGGTCCAACCACTGCTCACTGTAAGTACACACAGAATCCAGTCCTGCAAAAGGAACAGGGTCTCTGATGTCACAGGGATTGAGATGCCAACATGACACAAGCAAAATGAAATTGAGCCAGTCAGCATTTCATGGTAAGTGCCCTGTCAACAGGCAGAACAGAGGTGGAGAGTATCAGCTCATCCCCACAGCTCACAGGAAATCCTGACAGGCACCTCAGTCTGCAGAGCATGAAACACAATGGTAAAGATACATCTTGGAATTTGAGATTTACTCTTAAGGGCAAAGTGTTTGAGTTCTGCTGAACCATGCCCAGCTTTAAACAGCATGGAGGACAAGGAGCATCAGCTCAGCTGCTTTCTCCAGAAAAGATGCACAAGATCTAGGTCATTGTCTGTCAGCAGTGAGGAGGAAACTTCCCCAGAGAAAATTAGCCAGAGGAGGAGGAGGGAGTTTGGAAGTGAAAGTAGAATAGTTTTGCAAAAAATGAGGAGGTAAGAAAAAGCTCCCCAGAGCTCTGAATCATCCTACCGATGAAGAAAATGGTGGATTTTAGTGGTACTGTGAGATGCTGAGTGGTCTTAACCCCACTCCTAAATGTGGATCATTTTCTATCCTAACTTCCAAAACTATCATTTCCATTTAAATATCTATTCTACAGGGGCCAAACCACAATTTGTAAGGTTTTATCCCTCAAACTCTCTGAAAGCACTGAAGGAAGGAGTAGACTGAAAGCAAATGGCACACACAGAACCGTGCCCATGCCTTGGAAACTCAGGTGTCCTCTCCTGAGGCACTGTGATCTGCCAAGGACTGCACACGCATCAGCAGAGGGAGTTGAGGACATCTCCATGGGCTTTGGTGCCTTCACAGCAGAGGCTCCCACCATGAAACCCTGGCAGTGAGAGATTATTTTTACACACAGTTCTTCCCTGTTTATTACAGAGTCACAGAATGGTTCGTGTGGGAAGGAACCTTTAAAAGACATCAAGTTCAACCCCTCCCCACCCTCAGATTCTCGAGACAAGCTTTCACTCTGGACATTCATTTCTGTTAATGAGGCTCAGAGCCTGAAAGATCCAAAGCCAGAAGAGTGAGCACACAGAGCCAGCAGCATCCACACACGCTGACAGCAGCCAGCCTGGTTCCTCGTGACTCCCCCTGGGACAGAGGAGGGCTCGGAAGAGAAAACCTCGATCCGGCAGCGCTGACGTTATAAGGCCTCCAGTACAATATTAAATTAGAAGCTTGGTAGTCCCTCTAGGACCACATACTTTTATTTGTAATACAGTTGAGCTACACTTAAAATGAGGGCTTGTGAAAGGAATAGACTACTGTAAAAAGAATTAATTTTCTGTACTCCAGATCAGAGTGTAGCACTGAAGCGAGGCTTTTGGAAACAAATGACCAAAAAGCAATAAACCTATTAAAAACAAACTTTTGCTGCACAAAAAGGGTGAAATAGTGACCTGTCAAAGGGATGGTGCAGTTAAATGAGCGCATTTTCTGTTTTGCAAATCAAGGCAAATTTCCCTGAGAAATGGATGTTTTTTGAACAAATATTTCTTTTAGGATTGGGATGTTGGAACTGCAGCTTGACTTTACAACATGGCTGTGCATTAAGCAGACTTTCACTAAAGAAAAGAAGTTATGGACGTTGTTAGCCAGGAAGAAATTAAAAGATGATTATCAGAATAGTTAGGCATTAAAGACCTTGAGAGAGACTGCCTGGCATGGAAAATGCTGTGGAGCTGCAGCTTTCAGTGCATGGTGTGTGGCCAGTGCCTTGGGCACAGGCACAGACCCTGTTTAGAAGTGAGTGTCCCTTTTCCCAGTGACTCTGTCTCCACTCTGTTCTTTGCCAGGGACAGCTGTGGTTTGCCCCTCTGGTGGGTTGCAGCAAGGGCACATCCAGTTTGTTCCAACCTCTGGCCCCCGCTCCCTGAATTTCATGACACGGACCATGACACAGGAATTTCATGTCCTGGCACAGGGACCTCCATCAGGTGACACAGGTCCTGTGCATCACCTATTCTCAGCCCCATTGCTTCAAAAATACGTGTACTTCGATAAAAGTCCTAGGGTTTGATGACAAAAAAGGTTTGGCTTTTCTCCCAGCCTGATGCAGACAGGTCAGAGATTCATGATACACCTGTGCAGATGATGGTAAGAGTTTTGTACCTTTGAAAACAAGCAAGTCAGACATTTGTAGGAGCTGCAGTTCTTCAGAAAAACATCAGGCAAGGACTTAAAATTAAAATGGCAGAACCAGCAATAATTATGTGCACCCAAAACACATCCATAAAGGTGAGGGGAAAACTGCCTCACCCTCAGGCCTTGGAAAAATTCATCCAGTCCCTGCAGTTTTCCAAAGTGACAAGGTTTTATTTACCTAAAAGAGATGTATCCAGAGTTTGATGAGCTCTTGCTGCTTTTTAATCCATCACTCAGGGAGCAGCTCTTGCAGGGAGCATTTGACACTGAGTGAGAGGCAGCAGTGCCTGGCAGAACCTGACTCGCCTGTTTTCACAGAGGCTGTGTTTGAGCATCCATCAGGTGTGCTGCGCACACAGCCCAGCCAGACTCTGCTCTCTGGCAAGTTTGGCAGACATCACAGCACTGTCTCTCACTCAGAGAGAGTGTTTTTTCTTCTCTCACTACGCAGATGAAGGAGAAACTTGAGGAGACAGTCATCCTTCCTCCTCACACCGCTTTTGCACTTCACAGTAACGGCGTTGCTGAGCTCTACAAAGTCTCCATCTTTTTCTCGCTCTGAATGTGGTAAGATGCAGCAATTTTATTCCACCTTTAATAACACAGAAACTGGCATTTAATTTTTAATGCTAGCTTAAAACCCAGGAGGTTGCTGGGCTTTACAGGCGAAATCAATCTCCTCTTGGGTCATTTAGAGAGTTCAGGAGTCCAACACCACTGCTGGCAACTAATCCCTTCCTCCCCTTCTTCCTTCCACTCTCAAACACCCTTTGAATTTTGCTGGACTAAAGGCAGGGGTAAGGTCAGACGGCTGGCCGGGCTCCTGGGGTACTGCAGGGGCCATAAACCAACAGGAATTAAAGCAGGATATTCATGCCAGGTTATCGAGCCCATTTCCTGGCCAGTGAGGTTTAGTGGCCCACAACACATTCCCCTGGGCTTTATCTACAGCTCTTGAACACAGCTGGCTGCTGTCCCTTTCTGGTCACTTGGAATTTGCAGCTCTTAGGATGACCTGCAGTCTGGTTTGATCCTACCTGCAAAGGCTGTCTTGTCTAAGAAGGAAAAAAATATATCCAATGTATAAAGGAATAGATAAGAACATATTCCTGCAGAGATGAACCCCTGAGGTTTTAGGGTTTCGTGCACTACCAGCAAGTTCACCAGACTTGGGTCCATACCACCAGTGTTTTAAAACCTACTTTAGAGAACAGACTGCTTTTTCTACTCCTTGGATTTTCTAAAGGGAAAGATCAAGAGACTAGAATGGAAGAGGGGAGGGGAAAAAAAGCCACAAATAGGATCAGTTCCAAGAATATCAGCTACTTGTCAGCTCTGCAAAATAGCTGTTAATTTATAGAGCAGAAGTGTGCAGGTTCTTTCAGAGCCATACGTCAAAGCTTTCTCACTATGATACCTGGCTTTATTTGGCCTTCATGTTATGGACCAAAATGGATTTCTCTGGTTCTGGATAAACTGCACAAGGGTGATGTAAACTGTGATTTATGGCTGCAAGTGCTTAAAACACCTCCCACTAAATTTGTAGTGACCTTATCACACTATTAAAACCTGAAGTAAATAAATGCACCGAGTAAAGGTTAACAACATCTCAAATAAAACAAACGGCAAACAGAGGGGATAGGAGATTCTCAACCCCATCACCAGCACAATCCAGGGAATGAAATTGCTGGATGTTCTGGCAGCACCAGGGAAGAGGCCAGAGGAAGCAGAGCCCTGCAGAGATAAGGAATGTGGTTTAACACTTCAGCCCAGCAGCCCACCGAGCAGGACAGCTTTGCTCTGACATGTTTTCACCTCGGGAAGCCCCTGGATCAGGATCCTTAATGAGCCCAGGCTGGGCAAACACAGCAGCACAGAGGCTCAGGGGGCTCCCTCTGTGCAGGGAGCCTGCATCCAGCATCAAAGGCAGAAAACCACAGAAGAGGACAGAGCAGTAACTTCTTAAGAAATAGCTCTGCAGCCACAAGAAGATCCTTTTGAGGAAAAAAAAAAAAAAAAAAAAAGCTTTACACTGTGGTCTGAAAAGAGAATCATCACCAAATCTATCTCAGAGTTTTAATCAAGAGCTGAGTATTTTCCCTGCAGTAATTGGTTTAGGTTTATTTTCTAAAAGACCATGCCCAGGTCATACTTTCTACTGTCTCTGACAAAGATTTATAATTAGCAGATATCTGACTAAAACTAGTATCAGGAAGTAGAGGAGTACTTGGAGAAACATGAATAAGGTGAACAAATGCAGACATTGATCCAGAGAAAGAAAAATAAACTCTTAAGCCACTGATTTGAACAGATTCCTTACTGGTGTGTAGAGGGAGATATTCTCATCTCCAGGTGCTCATTGTTACAGCCAGATAACAATAAAGTTTTCTGCAACTCAGAGCATCAGAACACATCTTCCCCGCATCAGAATTCTAATGAAAAGCAAAATTTATGGAGGGAAAAGCATTTTTCATTAGAGATCCCCAAAAAAGGTGTTTTAAGTCCTCAAGACAAAAGGAAAAAATCATGAACCAATTTCTTAATAAAAGTTGAAGCAGGTTTTGTCCATTTGGCCTCTGCACTTGAAATGTTTGTATATTCCAAAATAAATCTTCATTTCCCATTTCATATAAGTGTGAAGTTCTGAAAGTTTCTCTCCAAACATTAAACTATTTGAATGCAACATTTAGTACTCCCAGGCTCATTTTCTCTCTGATACATCAGCAAAGGTGAGTCAGGTCATTAGAATCTCCTTCCTTTTTATTCCAACAGCAGTTGTGATCATAAATTCATTATTTTCATAATTGCTCCATTATAATTTAGTAATAGATTCACATTAATTTCAAAAGTCGTACTATGAGGCATTATCCAAACAAAATAAGAAACAATTAAAATTATATTTATCTAAAATCCTATTTAGAAGGCATTATCCAAACAAAATAAGAAATACATAGCATGAAATTTGTCTAACATCCCATTAAAAATGATAACTTTGAGGCCAAAGAAAATATTTTACATAAAAGCACACAAGATAATTGACTTTTTCTGCTGTGCTCTTGAAGCAAGAGCTGGTAGCCAGTATTGGTGCTAAAACAGGGGCTCCACACCCCCAGGGCTGACCCCAGCACCCACCCAAGACCCCTCCTCTCACCCAGGCTGTCTCACCCTCCCCAATAATTTCTTTTAGGAATTCAGAGATTTATTACACCAGTAAGAAACTCACTTTTGCCAGGACTCCTTGGGAAGCTTCTTCCTCCTGCCCTCAAGTCTCCAGGTTAAGAAATTCCTCCTCTTGAGCTCCACGGGTGGTATTTCCTCCTGCCAGCCCCAGCAGGAACCACAGCCTCACCTGGGCAGCTCCACACCCCCAGAGCCCCCACCAACAGCTCTGGGGAGAAGCCCTGAGCACTCAACCCTTTTCACATGCTTTGACCTGGGTCACTCACTCAGGAGCAGAGCATTTCAAGGAGAAATACTTCTAAAGCCAAGGCAGCTGTTGCTCATGCCTGCTTTGTCCAGTGTTCCTGCACTCTCCTTGCAGAGAGCAGAGAAGATTATTGTCTGCCCTCTAAGGCTCCCAGATCTTTGTCTCACCATCTACTATCTTGAATCATAAACTGCTTTATTGTTTGCCACTTCAGGGAGCCCTGCCTTGGGCTGCTCTTTTCCATGTCCCTCCATTGGGTCGTAGCCACTTTTAATTTAAAATCCTCATAATTTTTTTTTTAGTTTTAAGCATGTGTTGAACTGTTCTTGCTGGAGAGATGTGTTTTCTCAGCAGTGGTAGAACTTGTATTGATGCAAAGCAGCTTTCTGTATAACAGCGACGTGGTAACCCTAACGTTCCTATATGTCTCAGCAACTAGGTCGTGTTCAGCATTAAGAAAAAATGCTGCAGAAGAGTTTGCTTTCTGCCATGCCCCACAAGAGGAACTCACAGCATCATTTTATGTGATTGACTTGATCTCAGTGTCCAGTTTCACATTTGAGAACGTATGTCCATGGTCAGAAACACATTAAAGCAAACACTTAACTCCACCCATCAGTTATCTCCTGTCTCAGCCTTCCTGAAATGAGTCGTTAGCTGCATTTCATCTCTTCAGTTCCAAAATCCTCAAATTCAGCTGTAAAAATGGAACCCCTTTGATCTTAGATTGCCACTAATTCATAATTGATAACCCAGTCTGGAAGGAAAGGAAAAAAATTCGTCCCCATTAGTTGTTCCACTTAATATGTTCTGGTGCTTCAATTATGCAAAACCCAACTCTCAGGGCCTGACTGCTTTCCAAAATGTGAGTCAATGGGGGGAAGAGAAAAACCCAGATTGAATTATTCCAGCTGTAAATCTTTGTAATAGCAGAGACGTCACGAGAGCAATGCTCAACACTGAACAATTCTGTTTGTTTTCCAAGCTGTTCCTTTGTAGAATTCCCAAGGCATCCATAAATGACTCCAGAGAGCTCAGTGGAGGACTCAGGACGTGTTCTCCCTCACTTATATTTTTTTGGTCAGGTCATTAGGCTGTGAGTTGTAATGATCCTTTTTGGCCCAAGGCACTAAAAGCCTTGGAGTAATATACGACCTGGTAAGTGAGTAAGCGAGGAGGAATAATTAACACAAGTCATTATGCTCTTTATTTTGTAGAAGGGAAACTGTCACTTCTTTCTGAAGACCTTTGAATTATAAATGTTCAGAATATGAGCACCGTGAAGAAAACAGCAGTGCAGACATCACTGGGCCAAAGCATGTTTTTCTACTGGGAGACTGACAGAAGCAGGACTACACAGCAGGGAACTCAGCTGGAAAGGCACAGATGCCTGCAGCACCTCATGAATAACCAGCAATCAAAGATATGGATATGACTGTACCTGTGTTCTGTCACCCAGCAGGTTGTTGGGCTTAAAGAAGAATCTTTGGACTTGCATTTCTCTCAGACAAAGCTGTACAACCACGCAGCAAACTCCCAGGAATCAGGAGAAATTAAAGCCTGCAATTGCACAGGTGCTGGTCGAGATCAGAAGGATCACCTGTTCAGGACATTTTGGTTCCACAGTTCTCCAGAATTCAACCACATTAGCAAAAAAAAAGAAAAAAAATAGTTTTATTTTCTACCAGACTGTGTCAAGTGACTGATGGATTTCATTCTTTAGGAAGGTGGGAACTCCGGGTGGGAGTTTTCCTGGGGTAGGGCCAGGATAAGGTCTCTTTTCTGGAAGTCATCACAGTTTTTCTTTTTCAGGTACTTACAGGATCTCCCCTCTTCCTGTCAGTGCTTTTCTATAAACCTCAATCTCTCCCACACTTGTTCCTCAAACCTGGTTTGACAGCTCCTGACACTGCTGGGAAACCTGAGAGATACCGAGTACAAAGGCAAGAACTTCCTTCCTGGAGTAAACTATGCTAAAGAAAAACACAATTATTTTGCAACAAATTCACATCTGCTCTTTTTTCTTATGTACATTGAGTTTCCTACAGTGGCAGAGTAAAGTCAAAGGCTTAAGGCAAATGGAGGGAACATCTTCACATTCCATTTATTGCTAGAATGTGTCAAAGTCGTCACATAAACCTCCTTGCATTTTCTGGTACATTTTAAGGGCTAAGCCATTAACCTCTTACAAGAATAAATCCATCGAGTTCTCCAGGCTTCCCTTGCTCTGTTATTACTTCCAAGTCTAAATCCTTTTGGTGCTTGGAAGCTGAGGGGTACACTGTGCCTTTTACAGACAGACAGATGCCACTTGTCCTCACAGACTGCTCCCTTCTCCCTCTTTATTTGTCATGAAACACACCTGCAGCTACCTTTGAACTCCTGGTGTTCTCATTCCCGCCCAAATTTCCTCTTATTTCTCAAGAGAAATGTATGCCTCAGCCTTACACAAGTCTGTGAGAGCAGGAAACTCTCAGCTGGCTTCCTTGGGCAGTGCAGACCCTTCCCCAGCCCTGTCCTGCAGCTGACAGAGCTCTGGCTTTGCTGGCAGACTTTGGGGATCCTGTCTCGTGGCCAGCAGGACTGGGACCACTGACCCAGGGCCAGTCCTTGCCTCACATTTTGCCTCTCGTGCTGCATGTTTTCCTGTTGTTTTTATTTTTCACAGACACCTAGCAAAGGAAAAATAACCCTGCACCTCACAGACATTTTAATAATTCATATTCAACTTCAGTCAGTGGAAGTTTAATAAACAAGTACTTATTAGAATACAATCATTTCTTCTTAAAGCAGGCAGTTTTTAGGAATGAAATCACAATAATTACCTGTAAGAATACGTATGAATAACAAACATTCAGTCCTCCTGTTTTCATTGTTTCATTCATTTGCATGAAAGACTTCCACACTGTTCCCCTTGCCTCTGTTTTAGCAAAGACTGTGCTTTTAATTGGACTGAATATTCAGCTGGTTCAACCCCAAATTTGTATGTAAAAAAGCTGCACATAGAAACCAGCTCATCCTGGAATCCATTAAAAATAACAAGAGGGATTGGAATGAGATTATTTCAAGAGCTCTCTTGCATTCACAGGAAAACAGCTTTATTGCACTTGCAGAGAAGCTCTCCCAGGCAAGGGAGATGGGGGTGATAACACTCAGTCCTCCTGGTTTTTCCTCTTGTCCACAAAGCAAAACCATGAGGATTTCTGAGCTAATTTCATCCCTGAAAACCAGCTTGCCATGCTCTGAGAGCCTGTTATCAACACTGCCCCTTTCTGCAGCCTCCTTCCTTCAGCCCTCCCTCGGGATGCATCGCAGGTCCCTGTGAAATTCAACCTGGCACTAAATGGAAGCAGTGGAGAATACTGTACAAAACTAAAATAAACCAGATGCTGCTAAGTGGCAACTACAACAAAAACACCCGCAAGAGCCAGGAAAGCAGGTTGAAAAGCTGACTGACGCCCTCAGGACAGGTGCCCAGCAGCCTCAGCATCAGGGGATGAGCACATCCTGACCACCCACCCTTGATCCAGTCACCCTCTCACGGGGTCCAGTGAAATTTGGGCTCCCCAAATAAAAAGCAGCGTGTTGCCCTAAGAGCAGAGCACCATGCCAAATTGCAGCCTGCCACCTCAGCTGCCTGGAAGGATGCAGGCTGTGTTTTCATTCCAGGGAAGTTTTTTTAATTCTGTCACTTAAAAAAATAGCTATTTTCATTAAAAGCATCTTTCCCGCACTCCCACTCACGGTAAGAGAATGGAAAGTGATCCAGAGACTTTCGGTTTCTCCTTCTAGCTCTTGACAGGCGAAATTTTCAGGAAGAAAAAGAAACGCTGCTTTAACAAGATAATTAATTGTTTTGGGGGACGTGTTGTGGAACTCTTGAATGGAAGAGAGCAAGGGGGTAGGAAAATTTTGACTTTTTCAACAGGGAAAAAAAAAACCTTTGTAAATCAGAGGCACACACACCCTGAGGCTGTAGCTGAATTTTTGAAGGGCAAGTCCTCTAGTAAGACTTTCCTCACTGGCTGCCCCGCAGTGACCTCCTGCAGCAGCCCCTGTAGAAGCCTTGAAGTCACCATCTCCAAAGGCACAGGCTCGGATGTGCCTCCTGAGGAGGATACACATTTAACTCCAGGGCTACAAACACAGGCCAGGTGAAGGAGCAGCATGTTCTCCTGTGCCGGGTAGCACATGGCCTTTCAAGCTGCTCTTCAAAGCAGAACATCTTCCTTTGGACCACGGAGCCACAGGCAGCTCCAGCTTAGGGTTCTGGGGAAAGGTTTGTGATAGAGGAGCCTTGATTAGAAGCCAAATGGAACAGGGTAAATTTGTAGGGGTTTTAAGAACAAGTTTTACTGACTGCCATGTACCCCTAAGCGCTGAAAGTCTGCTGATCCCAAAGGTCTGAGCTTCTAAACAAAAGTCACAGGAGCCAAGGAGGTTTTCTTTGAAGTCTTGCAACTAGAAAGTTGCTTACAACTTGCAGTTCTCTAAATGAGCTGCAGTTTGGCTCTCTGTAGATAAAGGTCTCACATTTGCACTATACCCAAAGAGCTCCCAGAGCTGTCATTGCTCTGCACCGTGCAGGCTCCTGCAGGAGTTCATCACTGTACAGCACAGTGGGGTCTTCTGGTGAAAGGCACTGAGTCCCACGCCTTCCTGTAGATCCCACATCTCAAGTTTGTTGTTTTTTTGTTTCTAAGAGCAAACTAAAATGAACTGAGCATTAGTGTGGCTTAGTTCTGTACCAGATCTTTAGCTGATATGAATTAACAGAGCTCTGACCCATATTCCTAATTCACGCTTCTTGCCAACCCAGGAATGGGGAGTGAAACACAACCAGGAGGAATACCATTAACAATAAGAGCCTTGGCTTCAACAAGGTCAAGGACTCATCTTTCACCTCCATTTTGATAACCTTCATGCCAAAACCAGAAGAAGAAAGAGGCATTTATTTCATTGTCCTGGAGTTCATTCACTCTGTGTTTCATAAGAGCTTATGACTTTGTGGTTTCTGCCAGCTCCTTTTCCCTGGTGCACTGGCAGAGAAGCATGCTGGGCAAACACAAAAATCCCCACAGAAATATTGACCATGCTTGGATCTAACCTACTTTGGGAATCTCTGGGATGCAGAGGAAGTTGAACTGGCTACCAAGTTCCAGCTGTGTAAGAGCGCCCTGGCTTCTTTTTAAGCTTATTTATGTACAGATCAAACAAACAGACTTCCAAGCGCTTTCATTTAACTTTGATGCCAAACTTTGATGTCTTCACCATTTACAGTAATCATTTTTATGTGCATTTAATATTATTTTTTTAGTCCAAAACGCTATACATAAAAAGACCAACTTCATTTAAAATATGCAGCATTTTTGCTATATGAAAACTCTGCATTTTTAATTTGTTTCTTATCAGCAGAGTACTTCTGGGGCAAGGAGAACATCAAGTTCTTAATGCCTTTCAGTTGATTTAAATTAATATTTTATGTTTTTATTCAAAAGAGCTGACTGATAGAAGGGTGATGACTTTTTTTTCACACTCTTTCTCTGGCATGTGTTATATGCAAAGTAATGGTTATTTCTTAAATGTTTGGAGCTTTATTCCATGATGAGTACCCAGAAGATGACATTTCCACACAGTTTAATGCACTTGGATCACTGCTCAAATGCCCAGGCTCAGTAGGAAAGGGTCCCGTCTCTCAAGGTTTAAATTTGTATTTTAATATATCAAACATTTGTTTTAGAGGCAAACACGACCTTTGTGTGCTTGAAAGACCCATCCCCTCAAAGCAGCAAAGCACGGAAGTGTTTCCCTCCCTGGCTCTGTGTCTCTGCTGAGCTCTTTTCAAAAAACATAGAAAGCCAGAGAGATAAGAGTGAAACTTTTAATCAAAAGGGGCCTGAATGATTTCTATTGCATTTAATAACCACTTCATCACTGTCTCTAGACGAAAGTGCTGTATTGGATTCCACAGCTGACAGCAGTGGCGAGGCAGGAGAGTCTTCAGTTGGGAAGCTGGACCCCTCTCCCTTTAAAATCGATGGAGGAGGAGTATCTGAAGTTACCTTTCACCGCTGAATGCTTCCCCTCCCTTTACCTGAGGTACTCAGAGGCTGGTAGAAATCTGCTACCTGCAGGGTGGAGCTCAGAGAGGAGTCACTGGAGATGCAAACTCAGATTATCCCTGCCACAGCTGCCACAGCCACAGACAGGATCTGGAAACGTCTGGAAAATGAGGGGAACTTAGAGGAGGACTGGTGTCACACAGCCAAGTTCCACAGCACAGGCTACTGCGGTGTTAGCACCACATTTTTACAGAAAGAAAATATTATTGCCATTATCCATGAGGGCAAAGTACAGAGGAGAAAGTTTTTCTCTCTAGGGCAGATGGAGGAGGAGGAGAGCAGTGAGAAGAAATCATTAGTGAAATAATTGGCTGCCTGCTTTGCACAGTTGCCACAAAATGTTTATGCTGTCAGTGCCATGAGGGTGTTGACTTGCCAAAGTCACAGTTGTGCCAAGGAACTGTCAACCACAGGGGCTGCTGCTGCTTTTCACCTTGTGGGTATAGGAAGCACCCCTGGGTCATCACCCCCATTGCCCTGCTTTCCCAGGAACCATAGCAGAAAGATTTATTATCAGCCTCCTTCTGAAACCTAGGATTGTGGCCCCTGTGATTGCTATCAGGAACAAACATATCTGAAAATATCTCTGAAAAATAGAAATGGGATGCTGTGTGATAAAGGATCTGAATTAAGTTGTTTTTTTTTTTAAGTGAGTAATAAGTTGGAAGCTTTTGTGTCAGAGAACAAAAGACCTGTTGTTTTTCCCTGCTGTAGATAGAAAGAAACGTTGATAACTTACATTCAGGCAAAATGACACTGAGTTTATTCCAGGACTGTGCTGGAGTGGGGCAGAAACGTCACTTTATTAAAGCAGTTTTGTTTGCTTTTCCACCTCATTTTCCAACTAACTTTAACAAAACACAACTTGAAGAAGGAAGGATGCCTTTGTTTTGTATCAAAACAGATGGATGTAAAAAAGAACTCCTAAGATACCCCAAAGTGGTTAACTGAGCACAGACAGTCATTGCAAAAATTCCATCAAGAAGCCTCACTTATCAACAAGAAATCATATTAAAGAAAGTCATGGTCTGGGAAGGAAAGACATGCACCACACAGTAACTTATTCATATATTACATGTGTAAAGAAAGCTTCTAAGAGCACAATCCTGAGAGCAGCTGCAGCTCCCTGCAAGTCCCTGCTGCTCTGGGGGTGGTGAGCACACTCAGCACACGGCAGGATTTACCTCTCATGGCTATTTCAGCCCAAAGCCAAACTGTTAAATGAATACAATCCCTGCATACTAGATCAGGACATGAGAAGATTGCCTGTGTTGCTGAGAGATTATCAAGTGAATAAATCTAGCATGTGATAGATAAAACAAATACCCATTAAAAATACAAATCTCTCAACACTAGGAAGAGAAATGCATTCCCAGCACAGACTCTGAAAGCCTTCAAAAAGACAGGCATATCCAGCATCACAACAGATGGAGAAGATGAGCAATAATTGCTTTCCAAGCATCCATCCCCACAAAAGCAGTGAGTACAGGCCCCCTAAAGAGACAGATAATAAGAGCAAAAGAAAAATTAAGAGTATCTCTGAAACACCTCGGACTTGACGAGAGCAGCTGGGAATTTCTGCTTTGAAGTGTGACATGCTAGAGACAAACGCAGACACTTCTGGCTACTCAGCCAATAGTTCAGTTGGTATTGCCTTGATCTCAGAAATTTTCATTGACTTTTGGAGATAAGACAGGTGTAATTGCATTGACTTCTGATTCTTGCTCTTGACTCCAGTCAGCCCAAAGTAAATCCAAGTTTCAAATAATTTGCCCCTTCCCTTTGCTGACTTTGGAATCCACCTTCCCCTCCTAAGGGCACCTCAATTCTGGTTGTGTCACAGTCAAATTTCTCTAGATACACCTTGGTCTAGAAGATAAAAATTGTCTTGCTTCATTCACCTGTCAAGACAGAGGGTAGCAGCACAAGGCTTATTATTAATTATTTAATCAGCCATTTGTGGGGGTTTCTGGGCTCGTGCCAGCTCTACCTTCAGAGTTTTTGGACAAACACAGAGTGAGGGGAAGGACTCCTGTGCACTCTCCCAAGCTGTTCCATTACACCTGATTTATAGCGTGACACTACTTGTTCTAGCCCATAACCTTGAGCTTGTAAACTACACAGGGGAAAATTTACTAACTACTGAGTTCATCTTAATGCACTGTTGGGAATCTAAAGTGGGGAAAAAAGAAGGGAAGGAATCGGGCATCAAGAGGAGCTGGTTTTGAACAGCAATCCTGTACTGGCCCAGTGCAGTGCATTTCACTCTGCTTGCATTTAAATAAAGTTTTAATTTACAGTAAGGACCCATGTTTGTCTTGTTCTGGCGGTGATAATCAATAGGAGAGTTGTAGACACATTTCCCAGCTTATTAGCTGCGCACATGGATGGAGTTTCCCACAACAGCATGTACAAATGCCTTCACTCCACTCTCAGCTGGCATCAGAGTTCTATTAATAACAGAAGGCAGAAAAACTGGTTTGCAACTTTTCTCTTAGGATAGAAAATTGTCACCCACGTAGCAGATAAATTCCTAGCAGTAAAGGAGCCCTCATTAGTGTAAACAGAAAAGCACTGACAGCTGGAACATGGGTGCCACAGGTCCTTTACCACACAACGCTTGATGTCTGCACTGCTGTGCAATACACACAAGCACCACCCACGGATGCAGCAGTTATTCAGATGCCCTGTCCCACATTCTGCCATTGTTCCCAAGTGTATCACACAGACTTTTAGGTTCATTTCCTCAGCTAATACTCTTGAGGTGAATGTCTAATTTGCCCAAGGTAGAGTTAGGCTCTCCTTGGCTCGTTCCCTTCAATGGCAGCCTGCCCTCCGTACTAATGTACAACTTCCCTGAAACAAGCAGAGAGTGTTGATGTTACAGAGCAAATACCAAATGAGCTCTGCATTCACTGACTGCTCCCAAGAGATATCTTGCTCCTTACTTCAGTCTGTGTATTCAAAAGTCAGTCCCTGAAACTTTCTCTTCAAGTTATTTTCACCATATAAGGCTCCAGCAAACAGCAACTTCTGTGATTATTTCTGCCATTACGGTCTCTTACTTTGTTCAGTTTTTAATTATTTTAAATTACATGCTAGAAGTGCTGTTGGATAGATGTCATCCAGCAATAAAGGCTTGTTCTTTGAAGAGCCTGAACCAGGGGCCTTTTCAGCAGGGCTGTAGCTCATATGCTGGGGAATGTCACACTCTGTTTCTGTGGTTCACTGAGGACATTAGGAGCAACCTTATTTCTATTCAAAGCAGAATTGTGTTTGCAAATTACTTTCCAGCATCCCAGGAGTGGATTTTCATAGGGACTGGCAGACAGCAGTGATTCCTATTGTTCCTTCACTCCAGTGACCGAAGGATTTCCCAAGTGACAGCACAGTGCAGACACAGGACTGTCACACAGCTGCTGTTTGTGCCAACAGGGAATCACAGCATTTGCACTGCACGACCTTGGTCGAGCCAAATTCACAGCAGGTACAGCAACACAGCTGAGGCACAGGGCAGAACACACCTGGCAGTGCCCAGGTACTGCTGAGCCCTAGCACAACCCACCTCACCACAGCAGCTCCCAGTACGGACCTGGCCAGAACCAGAGGAACCCAACGGTCCCATAACTGACTCTCACGTTCTCATTTATCTTCCATGTTTAAAAAAGGATGATGATCATTATATTAACTACAATAATGAGCCTTTCTTATTCTACCTTTGATGAACCACCTCATTAATAACTGCCCAGAAGTCTTAAAAAGACAAACAAACAAACAAACCACACACATCCATAAAGAGATCAGGCTGCCGAACTAAAGTACTTCTAGTTTCTCACTGGATACTTCAAAATGTTTATAAAAAAGCCCAACAGCAGGTTTACAAGTTTCTCCTCAGTTAAATCTCACATTGCTGAGCAGAGCTCACAGTTCTGCTCTCTTCAGATTTCCCTGAAGCCTCCCATGTATTTGCTCTTCCTCCTGTTTCTGTACCACCAGCACAAACACACACCAGTGGTGAGTTTACAGTGCCCCCAGATGTTACTCATGAAATCAACACCAAGTAGAGGCCTCACTGCCTCTCCATCCCTTCTGGTGACAGTTCATTTTGAAACAGTCTTTTGTAATAAATGATCTGCTAAAGGCTTGTTGCAGTCAGTTAGCATGGAATTTTGTGTCTGAATCTGTACCAAACACCTAACTGAGGTGCAGATGTACTAATTACCATGAAAGCACAGTAGAATCAAACCTCTAAAATTTATAAGTACAGAATTACATTTAGAATTTATAGTTCTAAATTTATAGTTCTAAACTTATAGTTTAGAACAGTATAAAGCTGTGTCACTGGATCTTACTGAACTGGAAAAGGTTAGGTTCTCAGGATTGTGATGAACCTACCACAGAAACCACTCCAGACATTCTTACCATCCTACCAGGGAAAGGCACGGACCAAGCCAGTTCCACACCTCACCCAATCTCCCATCACTCCTGTAACACACACTGCTGTGGAGCTTCCTTAGCCAGCACCATGAAGATCAGCTCTGGCTTATGTATGTTTAGGACAGCAGAAAATGCTACCAAGGAACAGAAGAATACTAAAAACATGCTAAAAATGAGTTTTCTCACTTACTGTCTTGAGGAAGAAAGCAAGAACGAGCAACAGCCTTGCTTTTTAACTGAAAAATTTTTAAAGGCCAGGTCTGTTTGTTTAAAGGACTTTCAGGGCTACCTGCAAATCATAAAGAAGGTGGAAAACACATCAGTCACATTCTCACTTCTCTGTCTGTGGATTCATAACCAGAGTAATGATATCTCTAAGGATACAGCCATCTCTGGAGGTCCAGAAAGGATCTGAAGCAAAATCTACAGCACGCAGGAGAAACAGGTACTGGAATAAAAATCCTAGAAGCCAGGTTTTGGATATTTAGATGTGTTTAAGCATAAAACATGTGAGTGCTTATTAAACTTGGATTATTTTGCAATTCTTTACTCTTCTCCCAGATCAGCGATCCCTGAAAAGATTATGAACAATTCAAGTTTGCTACAACTTGTACAAGATTCATTCTGACACAGGAGTTTAAGGGCAGCTGGCAGAGCCCAGCACAGTTGTTTATCACAGTACAACAGCAACAGTTCTTCAAACACACATCAGGGACTGCAGAGATAGAGAGTTTTATCAGAACACACCTTTCAGGCAAGTTACTAAATCGTGGCTTTACAGCAAGAAATGTGTCTGAAAGTGCACTGCAGAAAACCAGGCTGCAAATAGGCCCCCATTAATGGTACTGAGATCTCAATGTGCTTCTTGTGTAACTTCACCATCCCCTAATACTCTTTTAACATCATGAAACTCTTTCTTCGATAGCCAAAAGAAATCACTCTGTACCAACCTTTGTTAAGACTATAAAAATAATTTGTTTCCTAACAGGAACTGTCCCTTTGCCATCATCCAAGTACTGATCAAAGTAAACACATGTAAGAAAGATACCATGAGTTGTTGTGGTAAAAAGACCCAAATGAGGTAAGCAATCTATCTCCCAATGTAATGTTCCCAAAATGGAAAAGAAAGGTCTAAATATCAGACATTTGCATGTACAAGGAGCTGCTCATTCTGTTTTTATGCTGATGTTCATCAACTCTGGTCATCTTGATTTGAAAATCTGACTGAGTCAAATGATATTCCCCCTATCAGTCTCAGTCTTTTTCTCTTCAAAGCAGTAATGATAAAAATGGGATTGTTTTCAGAGAACTGAAAGCCTGATTTATATGTGCAACAAGCCATTCCATATTAAATCCATGGAGTGTTTCGCTTTCCTCAATGTTACAAAAGGAATTTGTTTCCAGACAATGCAGAATTAGTTCACTCTTCACCAAAAAATCTTGTCTCCATATTTTGCCTGTTACCCACAATGAATTTCCAGAGACGACAGCCCGAACTCCATGCCTGTATCAGAATTAATGCCATGGGCAAAGTCCAAAGCAGTCTGACCATTCTGGAAGTTTTCACTACCACTTCCTCTCTTGACAAACTAAATATTGCCATCTACTGACCGCCAAAGACTGAACTTCCAAGGATTTTTTTATTTCCCACTCCCAGACACAACGCCCAAGACACACCATGAAGGCTGTTACAGCCCAGATAAACCAAAAACTGATGTCAGATATTCTGAAATATTATTATTACTTGGTTTTGTCCACTGTTACTTGTTTTTTTCCCAACGTTGTAACTACTTTAAGATGCCAAATTTCAGTTTGAGGCTTGATCTTGCAACATGACTGTCAAGCACCCAGTTTTACAACAAAAGGCCCACCATACATAACAGAGACACCAAGTTTTATAACAGCATTGTATGTTTTAGATTTGAGTCCAGGGTTGAGCTTGAATGCTGTGGTTCAAGTAACTCAGAAGAAGTAACATCTGCAGCTCCAAGATTTTTCCATACCTGTGACTCGACAAATAAGAAAAAACCCATGATTTTTCCCACATCATCCAGCTCCAGCAGCACCAAATTACATCATGACTTTAATTATTCCTTTATACAATTACATTGCCCAACAAGAGACATCTACACAGCCACCAAAGCGCGTCACAGCGTGTGAACAAGGGTTCTGTTTCTCAGCTGCTGCACGTACTCCTTTGCTTGGTCAAAGCCAGTCCTGGGTGGCTCCGGGGGAGGAGGAGGACCCTCCACCAGCTTCACAAAGTAGTGGCACCTGCTGATGTTCATCATGCCAAACATGCCCTTGCCGTGGTACCGCAGCCGCTTCACGTAGCAGCCCCTGCCCGTCTGCGACTCCGCTGCAGGAAAAAGGAGAGGGGAGAGAAGATTATTCAGGCGAGAACAAGCTGCTACAGCTGCAATAAAACACCTGTCTTGCCAGGGTATTTTTCATGGCTGCTCCTAGGAAGTTAATTCTACTCGGGATTCTCCCCTCCATCCTTCTTCTGTTACACTCAGCAGATCACTGCTACAGAGGAACCCGTGAGCTGCATTAACGCCCTTCAGGAGCACCAAAAAGGTGAATTTAGCAAGCAGGCACACAAAGATAAATATGTGGTGAAGGACAAATCACACTGAGCACTTACTAGATTATACAGCTCTTCTGAAGGTGGTATTCGTTTCACTGCCTTTCAGTAGTTTGTCTCATGAATTCCTGTGAAGTCTTACAGACTTCATTTTCCCTCCTTTCTCCCCTTATTGCATTCATCACAGGTATTTTCATTACCTGCACATCCAGGCCTGCACTACAGCTGAGCCTTCTTGTGGCAGAGGCCTGGAAGGCTCCAAAGAATTCTAATCAAATCTCTCTACAGTCCAGGTGACTTTAAGCTTATGAGGTCAGTTTAGTAAAATTTATCCCCTATTAGACAAAATGGGAATCTTTTTCTTTGGGCCTCAAAACACCTAAGAGTAAACATTTCTCTAAAATTTTTCTAGGCTAAAAAGCACTTTAGTTATTACAAGCTTATCCTGCAAATCATCTACAGAGAAGTCTTTTTATTAAGAAGTTTACTGTCATTAGCCATTTACTTTTATCCTGTGTCTGATGGAAGATTAACTTTGATTCTGCAAATCAAATTGTACCAGCCACAGACAAAGCTTCCAGCATCTCTGACTGGCAACATTAAAGACTATAAACCATTTGCTTCTAGTTGTTCAATCTTTCATATTTGTGTCAAGGATCTTCCTCTTCAGGGCCTTCTGTTCAATAGGGAGCAGAAATTCCACTCTCAGATTGATACATCCATCTTAAAAATGCTGCAAACATGTGCCTTTCATGTTTTGGTAAAGTTAAGTTTAGCAGAAACTGTCCTCTATTCACTTCTGGCAATTTCAAGCATAAAAATCTTATTAAATGTAACACATTTTCATAGGGTAGGATAGAGTAGGATGAGATTTTTCTAATCACTAAATTAAAAAAATGTACCTATGTGTAAATTTGATTTGAATTCCACATTGTGGTTTCTTACAGCCATTTCCTGTGCTTCTAACAGAACCTGTAACAAAAGGAAAAGAAATGGAAATACTGAGGAGGAATTTAAGGAATGCTATTTCTTATCTCTAGATAACATGAAAGAAATTGCAAGTTCAAGTCAGTTACAGAAAAAGCACTTTATAGAGATCAAAACTGTTAAAAGACAAGCATCTTTTACATAAGGATGTTCCTTGCATGGAATGAAAATGCCTCAGGATGATTTTATTACATTTTTGGGGAGGAAAGGGAGCGGAAAGATGGTTTCCACCAGCATTTGTCAGCCTTCCACCCACGGACCTTTGTGTAATTAGACATCTGACTACAAATAAATTCCAAAGTGTGCAAAATGAACTTGGTCCATTCAATATTTTCAGCTAATACAGGACATTTCTTTGCCATAATTATACCAGAAATCAACACTTCAGCCAAGAAAATTAGTCATTTGAGAATCCAAACTACTACAGTGTATTCAAAGCTTTTGTGCCTTTACAGAACTCAGTCCTCTCCTTAATAATATCCTTCATCTCTTACAGTTTAAGAACCAAAGCATGCAGATGTAGCAGCTGTTAGTGATCAGGATTCTGCACCTTTTACCACTAACTTAACACCAAGCACTGCTAGAGAGGACACCCACACGGAATTTTACATGACTCCAACAAAAATATGTTGCTAGAATGTGCTCCCAACATGCTTACTTGAAACACAAAAACCCACAGAAGTAGAAACACCTCCACACTTCTGGTGACAGGTATTGATTTTCAAGTTTTCTGGAAGCCAGGAGTGTTAAAGAATACTGCTATTTACCTCTTTGATCACCTTTGCTCCCTTTTTGTCACTGAATTCCAGCTGAGCGAGAGCCTGATCAATGGACATTCCTTTTATCTGCAATCAAAGTGTTAAAATTAACTTCCACATTTACAAATATTTTCTTTCTCTTCTTCAGAAGACATTACTTAAATTACACTGCTGTTTTAAAACCAAAAATACTGCCATTTCCTAATTACCCTTTCCTCAGTGCAATACCTTACAGCTAAGCCAAACTACAAACCCAGGCCAGATTCATGCTCATCCCCAGGACTCTGCCATAAAGATGCTGATTAAACTGTGATTGAATGAGGCTGTTAAGACAAATACAGCAATTAAATTTTGCATTCTCTCAGGCACAGTACAAAGTACTCTCTGCTTACCAGTTTTGCCAGATACCACATCTTGTCTTTGCTGTATTTTATTTCCCTCCGACAGTGATATATTTCCTAGGGGCAAAAAAAAAGTTAAAGGATGAGTAATTTTGCTGTGAAAACAGGAATGGAGCTTCCATGTGTGCTCCACAATCTATGTTTTTACTAGGAATAAAATAAGAATGGCTCTACCTCCTATGAGAACAGCATATCAGGCATAGCTTTGATATTTGAAACTGAAAGCACTAGAAAAAGTTGCTGGCACGCAGAAAATTTTAATACAATCTTATGACAGTTTATAAGCAGAAGTTCCTGGAAAGGATAATCAGAAGGTTTATAACCATATTTTCCTCTCTTTCTCCCCACTTGAGAAGCAAAGATTGACATGCCCATTCAGCCTTAAAAATATTACCCTACTGTCAACTCCACTTACTGGGAGAGCAAGTAAACAATATTACCTGAATTAACTTAATTAGCCCTCCAGAAGTGAAGAGGGTTTCAAGTTTGATTGGCAGGAAGAGCTGCCTCCACAGAGCCATTTACCATTATCACTAACAGGGACCAGCACCAGCTGGTAGAATCTAACATCAATACAAATTTGAAAGAGAGGCACTCTTGATAAACAGGTAAAACTCTGATTTAATAAACCAGTCTGTCAATAGCTGCATTTTCACACACACTGCATCAGTCAGCACAGCCCACAGCAAGGATTTCTATGTCCTAGGCCACAGTGCTTACAGGAGCAATCAATAAATGCTCATGGCCCACACAGTACATG